>JAHIAM010011326.1:0-43077 GCA_021605205.1 Aegilops longissima
TTGAGAATTTATTCGGCGAGGAGTTAAAGTCGCTTGTCTTGAATTGCCTACGATGAGGAACATGATAGCCACGAGGAATTTGATGTTCAAATTTCCGACCGTTCTTGTCTTGTCTTGACTGCTGTCCCAAATATCTTATCCACCTAACGGTCATATCATTGAAGGGCATTTATGTCTTATCATGTCGGGCTGCTCCCTAGGCTATAAATAGCCCCCTACAACCACTAGTTGGTTGGCTGCTCGAGAAGAACTTGACACTTGTCATTTGAGAGCAACCCATCCTCACGAGGACTTTGGCGAAAATCATCAAGTGAGGAAAAACCCAAACCAAACCCTACAAACCCAAAGTGATTGAGCATCTTGAAGAAATTGATCCTCGTGGATCCGGCGCTTTTACCTTTGAAGGCGTGCTTCTTCAGGACGGTTAGGCGTCAAGGTCTAAACATCAAGAGGAATTGTGGATCGCTTGAGTGACCAAGTATGTGAAGGTTTGGAAATGCTGAGACTTACCACAGTGATTGGGCGAGTCTGCGTGACCTTAGTTCAAGGAGAATCGGTGAGGACTTGGTGTCTGAGCTGCGTGCTTTCGGTGGTTGGGTGTCCGGGACTGTGTGTCCTCGAGTTTAAATACTCAGCCGCTCAACAGGCACTACTTGAGACAGCATGATTGGAACTGGTCTACCAAATCATTGTCTTCACCTAAGCTGGTTCTATTTCCTCAACCTTTCATTTCCTCATTCTTTGTGTTGAGTGTTTGTTCATATCGTGTTTGAAGACTTTGACGAAGACTTTCTCAATTTCCTCAGTTCAATTTCTTGATCTGTTTGTCTTCATCTTGTGTTATCCTGTGATTCGCTTTACGTACTCGTGATTGTCTTCATTTCATCATGATGACAATGCTTGTAATCTATTATGCTTACTTGAGTACTTATTCCGCTGCAAGTAGTTCTTAGCTAAGGAATTTCCTCACCGGCAAATTCCTCGGTGAAGAATTCATAAAAATAAGCCTATTCACCCCCCTCTAGTCGATATAACGCACTTTCAATTGGTATCGAGCAAGGTACTCCTTGTTACTGTGTGATTTTAGTTTAACCACGGAGTTTTAGTTATGTCGGCCGCGGTATGATCAAGGTCTCTCGAGGTGTCCTACCTTGATGGGACGGACTACCCCTCTTGGAAGAACAAAATGTGAATGCATCTTGAAGCAATTGACAACGATCTACGGTATGTTGTGACAAAAGGTGTTTCCTCGGTCACACCCTCTCACGAATGATCTTGATGTGAAGAGATTCAAGCTACTCGATTCTCAAGCGAAGAATATCATATGTAGCCATCGAGCAAAGGTCAATATGGAAGAGTGAGTGCTTTGGAATCTACCAAACTCATACAGGACGAGCTGTCCAAAGTAAATGAAGGTGTTTCAACTCAGCGTGACTCTCGAGTTGATGTTCTTGGAATCTCTTCAACCGCTTCAAAAGACTCGACAAGCGAAAATGTTCAACAAACCTTGATCGCCTCGCTGACATCTCAAATGAGCTTCAAGCCTTTGGATGCCTGACATCACCGACCATGAGGTGGTGAAGAAATTGCTAAGATAAACTTGATTCCTCATTTGATACTCGCTGCTGATGATACAAGAGCGAGCTGATTACAACTCTCTTGATCCTGCTGATATCCTCGAAGGCTAAATACTCACGAGTTCGAGCTTCTGAAGAGAGATCTCTATGGTTACGGCTATGGAAAAACGCGTGCCTGAAGGCCAAGGCTGTGTCCGAATACGAGTGAAGACTACGGTAGTAGCCTTGGAGATCTTGAAGAATTTGGCGAGGAGCTAGCTGCTGCGTGAAGAAATTCAGAAATTCTCAAGGCAATTAGCTTTGGAAAATCCTCAAGAAGCGGTGATTCCTCATCTAGTGACTATAAGAAGACTTTGTCACAAATGCAGAAACACTGGTCACTATATCCAAGATTGTCCTCGATTGGGAAAAGGAATTAAGGAAGAAGAAACACAAGGATTACGATTACGATGGCGTGAAGAAGAAGAAGAAATCATCAAAATCTTCATCATCAAAATCCTCAAAACCTTCTTCTCACAAGAAGAGCAGCTCCAAAAAGGCTCGGGCATTCATTGGCAAGAAATGGACTCTGAAGCTGAATCGAGGAAAATGAGGAAGAGGAGAATGCGAAGAATCCGAATCTGGTGTGGCTAGTCGGCTCTTACTCTTTGCTTATGTTAGCAAGTCCATCTTCAACTTGAAGAAGCTGACTCGCCCGACAAGCACGATGAGGAAAATGATGACTCGCTCCCACCTATTGCTTCATGGCAAAAGGTGCCAAGGTACTCAATTTCACCTCCTCTGAATCTAGTGAAAATGAATCGATGAGGATCTCAAGCCCAGCTACTCTAAACTTGCTAAGATTGCTATAAAACAACAAAGGGCTTTTGAAAAGGTTCAAAACATGCTAGATAAGAGTGATGATATGTTGGGTGAAGAAATGGATCGCACTCAAGCCACGGTGAAAATCTTGAGAGACTTGATCTAGGCTTGACAGCCTTCAAGGTCATCATAACACTCTCTTATCGATCATGAAACTTTCTTATGAATTTCTTCAAAAGCAAGATCTTGAGAAGCTAAGGCGAGTTATGAAGATCTTGAAAGGCGCGATTCATTACTTGCTCAACAAATCAGCGCTTCTCAAGAAGAATTTGTTCCTCCATGCTTAAAGTGCATTGAGCGTGAATCGCTAATTCTTCACTGAATGTTCAAATGCTTCAAGCTATTACAAATTCTTCACCTGCCTCTATCACTAATTCCTCACTGAGGACATTGCTAGTATCCTTGACGATGCACGGAATTGAAGGAATTGTACATGACAGGCATGTACAAAAGCCTCAAAGGGCATCGGACTCTTTGTGATGTGCTTAAGCGGATCCTCAACAGGGAACCCTAGGAAAGAGGTATTGCCTTTGAGAGGAAACTCAATCTTGATGGAGCGTCTTTGGAAGCTGGCGGTATCCCAAAACCTCATGGGTTGCTGCAAAGGGACCTCAGTTGATCCATCTACCTTATCTGGCTTCACATGCGAATTTCCTCATTCTTTGATGAGTCATTTGACTCAACTATAAACTGTTCAAAAATCAGAATGGTGAAGTATTTGCTAGATATGTTGGCACTAACTGCGAGGCGGTTCCCCTATGAAGAAAATCTGGGTTCCCAAGAGTGCCTTGAAAGTCTTGGTGAATGTCCTCATGACACCACACATGAAGAATAAGGAACCCCAGATCAAATTCTTCATATGGATCCAAGTCCTCATCTGGACCAAATTCCTCCGTGGATCAAATTCCTCAAAGGATCAAAGTCCTCATATGATTATCATCGTGCTAACAACTCTCATCTCATGAGGTAGAGCTAAGGGTTATGAATATGTGCATTATTCTTCAAACCAATATGTTCATAAGTCCTCGAAGAATTTCTCTGCTTATTCATATGCTTACCTAACCCCTCTTATGTGAAGCGAAATGGTTTGGCCTCTATGCCACCATTCTCGTATGGTGCTCACAGAATGATGAACTCTTTGCCACCCCTTGAGATGTGGGTGGTGAAGAAAAAGAACTAATCTCTTCTGCGAGGTCGGGGTCTCGGGCGTGCCTCAACGTCTGAAGAATTTCTTTGGGGGCACGACAAAATGCACGAAAGGGCCTGAGCTAATCATGATGAAATGAACTTTCATTTCACATGTCCTCCTCTTTGCTTATCTGAATCTTGGTGATGAAATTCATCGATGAACTTGATATCATATTCTTCCTTGATGAAGTATATGAGATCGTAAGTTATACTAATTCATCTGCGGATGATCAACCCAAAGCCAGCAGTGGGTTCTCGATAGTGGATGTACAAATCACATATTGGTGACAAGAATCTATTGATGGATGCTCCTTATCACCATCACATCTGAAGCATATCATCTTTCTTGACAAAGGCAAAAGTCAGGTATTGGGACTTGGTAAGGTTGCTATCTCTAAGGACATGCACATGGACAAAGTCATGCTTGTTGAGTCTTTAGGATATAACCTCATGTCCTCAATGCTTTGTGATCTTGATATGGTAGTTATCTTTGGCAAGTATCATTGTGTTGTGATTATGGAAGCTGACAATTCCAAAGTCTTCGAAGGCTTTAGGAAAGGAGACTTGTATATTGTTGACTTCTCTCGGGACCACAACCAGCTGTGTGCCTACTTGCAAAAGCTTGAAGGCTGGCTATGGCATCGGCGACTTAGTCACATGAGGAATGAGGAATTTACTGCAGCTTGCAAGAAGAAGCATGTCATTGGCATTGAGAATGTCAAATTCCTCAAGGATCACTTATCACGAACTGTGAAGCTGGAAAAATGACCAAGGCCAAGCATCCAGCAAAGACTATCATGACCACTACTCGTCCTTGAATTGCTTCACATGGACCTCTTTGGTCCCAATCATTACTCGGTATCGTTAATGAAGCATCACTATATGGCTTTGTTATTGTTGATGATTACTCTCGTTACATGGGTACACATTGTTACTTACAAAAATCAAGTGCAGGAAATCTTCAAGCGATTTTCCTCGAGGGCTTCAACCAACTTTGGTGTGAAGATCAAGCACATCGGGAGTGACAATGGAACTGAGTTCAAGAATTCGGTCTTGAGGATTATCTTGATGAACTTGGTATTACTCATGAGTTATCTGCTCCCTACACTCCTGACAAAATGGCGTCGTGGGCGCAGAAACAGAACTCTTGTTGAGATGGCTCGCACTATGCTTGATGAATACAAAGCGCCTAGTCGTTTTGGATTGAAGCAATTGACACTGCGTGCCACATCATCAACAGTATATCTTCTAAATTCTTCAAAAGACTGCCTATGAACTCCTCAGCGACAAGAAACCTAATGTAAGTTATTTCAAAGTCTTGATTGCTAAATGCTGGATTAGAGATCCTCACCACAACTCTAAATTTGCACGAAAGCACATGAAGGTTTATGCTTAGTTCTGGAAAGGACTCGCACACCTCTGAGTCTTCAACATCGCACTTCACAAGATTGTTGACCTTTGTAGATGTCTTGATTCGATGAAAACTAATGGCTGCAAAGAGAGAACCTACATACATGTTAGGCGAACCAGCACTGAGGATTCTATCAGGTTAAAAGGCAGCGAGGATGTCATTCCTCTTGAAGAAACTGCTGAAGAATTCATCCACATCTGTGAAGAGCGTCGGTGATGCACTGAAGATAATCTTTGAAGAAAATGGTCTTTGAGGAAAATGATCAAATTCCTCGGCGACAACCAGCTCATCCTCGCGTTGCAAAAGAAGTGCAAGTGGAAGATCATCGATGACATTAAAGCGCCAGGTCCTCTCACTCGCTCAAAAGCTTCACATTTATCTAACTTTTGTGGGCACTATGCTTTTGTCTCTATCACAGAGCCCACTAAGGTAGATGAAGCATTTCTGAGCGAGTGGATTCAGGCCATGCAAGAAAAATTACATCGTTTGAGCTCAACAATGTGCAGGAACTGGTCAGCGTCCAGATCCTGCAAGCATAATATCATTGGCACAAAGTGGATCTATCGCAACAAGCAAGATGAAAATGGTCTTGTGGTGAGGAATAAGAGCCGCGACTAGTAGCTCAAGGCTACGCGAGTTGAAGGAATTGACTTGATGAAACTTTTGCACTGTCGCTAGACTTGAGTCTATTCTCATATTACTACGCCTATGCTAACCATCACAATATCACTTTATATCAAATGGATGTGAAAAGTGCATTCCTCAATGGTAAGCTTGAGGAAGAAGTATATGTTGCTCAACCCCAGTTTTGAAGATCCAAAGAATCGACAAAGTCTTGAGACTCAATAAGGCCCTCTATGGCCTCAAGCAAGCCCCTCGAGGCGTGGTATGATACATTGAAGGAATTCTTCGTGAAGAATGGCTTCACACCAGTTCACTCGATCCTACTCTCTTTACTAAATCTTATGATGGTGAACTTTTTGTGTGCCAAATATATGTTGATGATATTATCTTTGGCTGTCTTGACCAGCGTTATAGTGATGAATTTGCCTATATGATGAGTGAAGAATATCAAATGTCTATGATGGGAGAGTTGAAATTCTTCTTAGGTCTTCAAATTAAATCAACAACACAATGGCATATTCATATCTCGGAGAAATACCTCAAAGATGTCTGAAGAAATTGGCATGCAAGATTGCAAAGGCGTCAAAATTCCTATGCCCACAAATGGCCATCTATGCCTTGATGAAAATGGTATTGACTTGATCACAAGGTATACGCTCCATGATTGGTTCTTTATTGTACTTATGTGCATCTAGGCGGATATAATGCTTAGTGTTTGCATGTGTGCCCGATTTCAAGCTACACGAAGAATCACACCATAAGGCTGTGAAGCATATTCTTGATATCTAGCTCACACACCAACACTAGGATTATGGTACCCCAAGGCTCTACTTTTGATCTCATTGGATATTACGACTCGACTATCTTTGGTGATCGTGTGGACCGCAAGTCAACATCTGGTACTTGTCATTTCCTCGGACGATCTTTGGTGCATTGGTCCTCGAAGAAGCGAGGCTGTGTATCACTATCCCTGCGGAAGCTGAATACATTGCTGCTGGCTCGTGTTGTGCTCAATTACTATGGATGAAGCAAACCCTCAAGGACTACGGCATCAACGTGAAGAATGTGCCTCTCTCTTGTGACAATGAGAGTGCCATCAAGATTGCTCACAACCCAGTTCAGCACTCGAAGACAAAGCACATTCAAATTCGTCATCATTTTCTTACGTGATCATGTGTTGAAGGCGACATCTCCATCGAGCACGTGAAGGCGAAGAACAACTAGCTGATATCTTCACTAAGCCTTTGGATGAGAAGAAATTTAGCAAGTTACGGTGTGAGCTAAATATCTTAGAATCTTGAGCGTTCTTTGAAAAGGCACACATCCTAACACTTATGCAAAATTGATGACTTAGATGTGCAACACATGAAAAGCGTTTTCTTCAATCAATGAAGAATAACACTCTAAGTGTGAAGAAATTAATGAAGAATTTGATTCTCGAGAACCCTCGACAATTATGCGTGGTGTGCGAAATCATCATTCTTATCTGATTGGAGTTCGCCACCACCAAAGTTGAAAATCTTCAATTTGAGTTTTCCTCGGTTTTCAAATTCTTCAACTTTGCAAAATCTTCCTTTATTTCGTCGTCTTTCTTCATTAGCTATGTATATATATGGGTTTATGTCCTCTACAGCATTCACTTATGGCTATTTCTTCAAGTCATTTTTTTGCTAAGTGAATGTGATCGGACCCTTCCCCCTCTATGCTATACTCAACCCAATCCATTCACAAATTCTTCATGTGCGTTCTACTTTGAAACTTCGTTCAAAATCTTCCTTTGTGTCCTTGACAGGTGAAGAAATTACCTTGAAACTTTTAAAACAAATCTTATCAAACCTTATTTTCTGCTCAAACTGTTCCGCATCCCACGATGCTTTACTTTATTCACCCACGATCGTACGATCTCCACTACCGATGCGTGGGTGACACATGTCGTGAGAAGGGAAAGTCGAGGGCATGTTAGTCCTAAATCTTGGGCGATCCGTTTTCACTAACGTCTATAAATACCCTCTCCCTTCCTCACTCTGTTACTCCTCGACCTCTCTCTCCCGCTCGAGCTCCTCAAACCCTAAGCGCCCGCTTCTCCATCGTCGCCGGTGAGGAAAAGCTTCCTGCCTTGACCTCTTCGCCCGGCGTACTACTTTCGACCGTGGAAAATCTTCACTCCGCGTCGCGTAGCTGATTTCCTCTGCCAAGTTAGAGGCGTGGAAGATCTGAGCAGACGAACTTCCCAACTGTTCTTCTCAGTTAATCGTGTTCTTCACTTGGGTAATTAAAAGTAACTTTTATTACTCGCTTTGATTCTCAAATCTTCTTCAAATTCTTCAAAAGGTTTTTATTCTTCAAATTCTTCACATATATGAACACCTCAAATCTCTTGATTCGTTTCTCTAAGCAATGATTTTCTTCAAGATTCCTCAATTGTGTGGATCCTCGATCTATACAACTCTGGAACCTAAGACAAAGAGCGCTTAGTGAAATTCTTCAAAACTCATCTGGTCAAAATCCTCAAAACTTGTTCTTTTTGAAAAACCTTACGAGAAGCATATGACCTCTCAAATTCCTCGCACCTATACTCTGTTCACAGGTACAAATGTCATTCTGAATCCCTAGGTTCTCATCAACTTAACTCATTTGCGGCGTTCCTCGAAGAAAAACTGCACACTTCTTGAAAACTCAATTATTCAATTTCCTCAAGCTGAAGAAAATGGCGGAGGCGGTGAAGCCATGAAGGAGGAAAGAAACATGAGGTCATGACGGTGTTTGAAATCCACGAGGAAATATATGCTGACTATTGCACTCGGATGAAGAAAACAAAAATCAGCATAAGGTGCGTATTCAGAAGATTGAGCGGAGGTGGGCACGGGAATGGAAGGAATACAGATATGTAACTCCTAAGTACATGAAGAAATTAGCTCTTAACCTCCATGCCCAAGAGCTCCTTTGGCTTTTGGCCAAGTAGCTGGTCCCACAAGCATCAAGCGAGGTGAGGACTTTCACGATGAATGGGCTAAGCGCCAAGAAAAATTGGCAAAGCAAGCAAAGGAAGCTGTGAAGAAATTCAATGAGGATTCTGCTGCTGCTCACCTGCTTGAGGTCTCGGTCAAACCGAGAAATCAATGCAAAAAGCCTGCTCATAAGCCAAGTGCTTCACCATCTGCGCCCTCACGGCCAAGTTCCTCAGCAGCACCCTCCAAGCAATTTCCTCACCTGCTGCTGCCGTTCCACCAAAGTCCTCAACAGCTCCGTCAAAACCTTGAGTTCTGTGCACCTAGCTACATGTCAAAGGACCATTGGTTTTTCAATTGCCTCGAGCATCTCTGCAAGTTCTCGGCTGCCCCATTTCTTCATCGGCCCGGCTCATTTGAAGACCAAAGCAACAATTGGGCGAGGGTCCTCGGCCTAGTCCAAGAAGAAACAGGTTGTACTCCATGTGCCATCCGATGATGAGGCATCGATGAAGAACTTGAAGAAATCATCGAGAGACCGTCAAGTGAAGGCCGCTAGAGCCAAAGGTACATCTGTGCCCTTGCTATTGGACCGAAGAAAGTCCTCGACTTTATTGATCTACGGCACAATGATCCCAATACCCCTCTGCTGATCTTCATCGACACTGGTCAAAGTCATGCCTTGACTCACTTCATCGCTGAAGAAAATGGAAGTTTGAGAAGGCGAGGGAAATCAAAAGGCTCAATCTGGAAAGAAGTTCTGAAGAAAAAGCGTTGTCAAGATGACACGGAGGAGCTTCTCAAGTTCAAACTGAAATTCAAGACCTCGGCAAAAACGATATTCACTATGCTGATTGGCAAGGAGTAAAGACCAGATTCGTCAACTGACGAAGAAATTCCTAAGTGTTGCTGCCCGATGCAACATGAAATTCCTCGGTGGAGCCTCAGCTCAGCCCTCTTGAAAAATGCTAATTCGGGGCTGATGATCCCATCCCAGCGGCTGAAGAAACTGCCGAGGGCACCCACTAGTGGTGCTGAAGAAGTACTCAAGACAAAGGCGCATCGGTTGCTCTGAAGAAACTGCACCACATTCCTCGGCTCCTCCTGCGCCAACTCCAACTCTGATTCTTCCATCACTTCGATGTGAAGAAAACCAAGGCTGCGAGCGAGCTGCTGTGAAAAAAAGGAAAGCATCAGCTGCGTCGATTCTTGATTGCGAAGAAAATGAAGTCAATGACCAGCTCATTTGAAAACCCAATTGATCTTGTTCCAATTTCCTCCATACCATCAAAGGAAGTTGTTCCTTTTGGAGAAGACTATGAGATCCCAATCGGATCGATGAAGAACATCAATCTGCTGCTGCCCGTCGGAGAAGATTGATGAACAAATTGAAGTGGAAGCAATCCCTTCAACCCCGTTATTTCCTCATCGGACTATGAAATTCCTCAAGCTAGTCTTGAGGAAATTGAAAATGAAGATGTGGATATTGGATGCACCACTCCGGTGATAAATGATGACTTTTGGGAAAGTCAGCATCCCAATACTCCTCTCTTCACCCGCTCCAACAAGTTCCTCACTCCCTGCAAACTGTCCAAATAGACTACGAAGAAAATCAACCTCTTGGTTACATGCATGAAGAAATTCCAGCCGCTAGTCTTGATGAAACTCTTCTTCTTGCTAATCCTCGGTACTTTTGTTGAGGAACAAGGAATTCCTCGGTGAAGAACTGAACTTGTGATTCTGAGGTGGTGATGCAACTCTTGACACCCCTCTGCCCAAGCAAAAGAATCCGTTCTCAACCAAGCAAAAGTTCAAGGCTGAAGATTTCTTTGCGAGCACGTGTTCTTCAGAATATAATCCTTATGATTACGCTCGCATTAGGAAGAGGCGCTTCTAGACTGCCAGCCAAGCCAACTTCTATTCCTCGGTGCTTTTCAACAAGGACAAAATCTTGATCATGCTCATATTCCTCATGTGGATATGGAGTCATTTGCCGGGCTTTGAGCGATCCTCTGTGTTCTTCTGGGCGAGGACTTCTAAATTTCTGCTGATATTTGTGATTGGAATGAAGAGCTAATTCTTCAATTCTATGCAACCACCGCACATCACGGAGGCTTTGAAGGCGTAAATTCATGGGTCTTAGATTGGATGATTGAAAACACTCACTACAAGGCACCGACAAGTGAATTGCCGTGCCCTACCGCTCGATCCTCCGCTTGATGGTGCACGTCGTATCTCTGAAGAAAAAGAACTTTCAAATCACTATATGCAAGTCTTGATGAAGCCTTTGAAGCCAAGGCAGGCCCCAGAACCAAATTCCTCGTCAAGGAATTATTATATGCCTCGGACAGTCTATCGAATTACAGCGAAGACTATGAGTCCTATCAAAGGCCACGACTTCGAGCGATGAAGAAGTCGTTGGCATCATGAAGAATATGCTTTTCAACATCATCCATGGCGTTCTGTCAACTTCCATGATTTCTTCATGAGGACTCGGCTAACATTGCCATGTCACCTTTTGAGCTGAAGCCTTATCGCCTTGGATTATGAGATTCATCGGTCAAGGTCTTCACTAAATTACAAAGGCTGATACTTTGAACCACTACAGCTACACCTTTAATTGAAGTCCTCAAGCGGACGATTACCTCGGTGATGAAAAGGGCAAGGCTACTGCTGTGATAGATGAAGGCATTCGTCCATTGGATGGACAATTTCGCAAAGCAGCATCTTACTCCACCAATGATGACTCTGCCACACATGACTCAGCAGCAAATACCTCAGTCAAGCAAAGTCCTCAAGCTACTGCACCCAGGGTGATGAGTGATCGTGAGTTACTCCTCAGTCTTCATCAGAAGGTTGATCGTAATCATAAGTGGGTCAAGCGTCGGTTTGGTACTCTTCTTTACAACATGACCTCAACACACAATGCGGTGAAGAAAAACCACTACTACCTTCATGAAACCTTCAAGCGCTTTGGGCTGTTCTTTCACATGTCTATAGTGAAGAAGAACCGGCTTCAATGGGACTCAAGGAAGAATTTTACTGAGTGCGCACCTCCTCGAAGAAATTCAAGAAGGTCAAAGTTCCTTCCTTAGTGGCCAGCTCCTATTCTTCATCTCGCGACGATGAAAATGAAGATTTGGAAGACAACGATGCTGGTCCTACTTCAACAACCGACCCCAACAATCTTGGCGCTCCGTCTTCAACGAAATTCTTCAAGGCGTTAGTCCTCGGTTTCGATCCTTTTGGTCATTTGATGTCAAGGGAGAAATTTGAGTTAGTCTTCAAGCGGGTCTAGTTTTTGTCTATATCAGTATTTTATTAAGTTACAACTCTCGTTCTTACGAAACCTTTTATTGGATCGAGTTGTAATCTTAAACCCGATGGTGCTTTGATACTTTTGATGCATTATGCTCTTGCTCTATGCTCACGATTACGATAGTTATGCTCACGATTCTCGTGAGCTCCTTGAAAATCTTCATAGCAAATCAATTTGGCCTTTGGGCTCTGGTACTCTTGATGCGTTACATTGCATAACATCAAGCACCATATTTCATCATGCATTTCAAATTCTTCATACTATATATTAAATCGTGTATGATTTACAAGATATAGGGAGATCTCCATGATTCAATTCTTCAAATGTGCATTGCCTCAAAGCAAATTCCTCACTATGCACATCTTGGGGAGTTCTTCTATATCTTGCAATCAAATTCCTCATTATCAGTATTTACACTTCATATGTTTATCCCGTTGAAAACTTAACCTATATTGTCATCAATCACCAAAGGGGGAGATTGTAAGTGCATCTAGTGCCCTTAGTGATTTTGGTGTATTGAAGACTTATAGGTTAAGTAACTATCTTGTTTGTGAGTGTACACAGATCTATAAGTCTATGAGGAGTTTGATAATTACGGTAAAATCGACCCTAAAATGAAGTTCTTCAGCGAAGACTTTGATATTACGAAGACTTTCGAAGACTTTGAAAGTGAAGATATTGGTGTGACCTTGAAGACTTGGTATTCATTTGAGGAACATGAAGCGTGAAGACTTTTGTTTTCGTAGTTTCATTTTCTCTTTCTTGAGTCATAAGAAACACGTCTTTGTTAAAGGGTTAGAAATACTAAGGAAAATTTCCATGTGATGCTCAACTCAAAATCCTACACCTACCAATCCCTTGAGTGAAGCTTTTGGAAATCTCATACAGTTCAGTCAATTTCTTGATGTGAGGCGAAGCTCTTACAGTGTTGAGAATTTATTACGGCGAGGAGTTAAATTCGCCAGTCTTGAATTGCCTACGATGAGAACATGATAGCCACGAGGAATTTGATGTTCAAATTTCCGACCGTTCTTTGTCTTTGTCTTGACTGTCCCAAAATATCTTATCCACCTAACGGTCATATCATTGAAGGGCATTTATGTCTTATCATGTCGGGCTGCTCCCTAGGCTATAAATAGCCGCCCCCTACAACCACTAGTTGGTTGGCTTCTCAGAAGAACTTGACACTTGTCATTTAGAGCAACCCATCCTCTGAGGACTTTGAGCGAAAATCATGAAGTGAGGAAAAACCCAAAACCAAACCCTACAAACCCAAAGTGATTGAGCATCTTGAAGAAATTGATCCTGCGTGGATCCGGCGCTTTTTACCTTTGAAGACTGTGCTTCTTCCAGACGGTTAGGCGTCAAGGTCTAGAAAGCATCAAGAGGAATTGTGGATCGCCGGTGACCAAGTATGTGAAGGTTTGGAAGTCGCTGAAGACTTACCACGAGTGATTGGGCGAGTCTGCGTGACCTTAGTTCAAGGAGAATATGGTGAGGACTTGGTGTCTGAGCTGCGTGCTTTCGATGTTGGGTGTCCGGGCTGTGTGTCCTCGAGTTTAAATACTCGGCCGCTCAACAGACGTACAAGCGAGGCAGCAGTTGGAACTGGTCTACCAAATCATTGTCTTCACCAACCCAACTGGTTCTCTTTCCTCAACCCTTTCATTTCCTCATTCTGTGTTGAGTGTTTGTTCATATCTGTGTTTGAAGACTTTGGTGAAGACTTTCTCAATTTCCTCAGTTCAATTTCTTGATCATTTGTCTTCATCTTGTGTTATCTGTGATTACGCTTTACGTACTCCGTGATTGTCTTCATTTCATCATGATGACAATGCTTGTAATCTGTTATGCTTACTTCGAGTACTTATTCGCTGCAAGTAGTTCTTAGCTAAGGAATTTCCTCACGGCAAATTCCTCAGTGAAGAATTCATAAAAATCGCCTATTCACCCCCCCTCTAGTCGATATAACGCACTTTCAAGATCCATGATTATTTTGAGATACTTCAGTAAGGATGTTTTGAACATATGGTTATTCTCTATCCATCCATGCCATTGTTTGCAATTATGGAGTGCCATAGCTTGAGTCAATCGAGCTCTACTTTTGCTACAAAATGTTTCCTGGCAGGTTGTTTACATGTTATTCAATTTTGCCAAGGTTGTTTTAGTTGATCCGTGTATGCTATGATATTGCTCTTGCCATGCTTAGCTTCATAAACATGTCTTCTTACTGTGAGTTGCCTTTCCATGCCATGTATTGCTCTGTGGTGAGTGGTTCAAGCTCACCAACATGCCTACTTGTTATCTGTTTATGCCATGCTCCAGTTTTTCACTAAGTCTGAATCTGTTTATGTTTTTGCTATGTTCACATGCTTGCAATTGTATTTTCTGATCCCTTTTGGCTCATGGTCAGTAAGGGACATTTGTTCTATGAGATTATTAGATTCATTCCATGCCTTTGTTTGCCATGATAAGTTCCTGTAACATGTTGTTTGATAGCTCTAAACTTGGTAACTTTGATGTTATTTACGCTAAAGTCTGAAATTGTCATTAATTGCAATCTTGCCATGTGTGTTTGAGCATGTTCTAGTGATTTCTGGAGTTAGCTCAGTGTTCATGTTTTTTAATGCTTTACCTGTACATCATGCCAATGCCTTTTGTTATCATGTTGAGATTCTGTAGCATGTTGTTTTGATGCTTGCAATATGCCTACTTGCTGTTATGGACAGATTGTTGATATGACTTGTATAGAGTGTATGTGTTGCACCGTTGCTCCGTTTTGAGTGTGCTCTATATGAAACTTGCTTAGAATTGTATGTACTTTCATATTATCATGTTGCATCCTTGTTTTGAGGTGTTTGCTTGATGTTTGGATGCATTTGCATCAATGCCATGTTTAACTTGTTTTGCTCATATCTTCTAGGCGTTGCTCGAATTAAATGAACTTTATATGTAACTTGACTAGAATTTCGTGTAGATCATCGTGGTGCATCTTAACTTGCTGTTTAAAACTTGAACATAAGGTTTATTCAGATCTGGACCAATTTCGAAATTGGCATATGAGGACTTACGGAATTGTTATATGTTGTTTCGGCCTCATTTAAACTTGCTTTGATGTGCTGCTCTTGTTTGCATCATCTCTTGCCGTGAGTAGCTTCATGTAGCTGTGTCATGCATCATGCTTGTTGTGCATCATGACTTGTCTATGTGTGGTGTGTTTACTATGTTGTGTGCTTCTTCTTGTTAGTTCCTGTTTCGTTGCGATCGTGAGGATTCGTTCGTCTACGCTCGGTTCGGCTTCTCCCGTTCGTCTTCTTCATGGACTCGTTCTTCTTCCTAGCGGGATTTCAGGCAAGATAACCGCTACCCTGGATCTCATTACTATCATTGCTATGCTAGTTGCTTCGTTCTATCGCTATGCTGCGTTACCTATCTCTTGATGATCAAGCCTCCCAAATTGCCATGAACCTCTAACCTTTGTTACCCTCCTAGCAAACCGTTGTTTGGCTATGTTACCTCTTTGCTCAGCCCTCTTATAGCGTTGCTAGTTGCGGTGAAGATGAAGATTGCTCCATGTTGGATTATGTTTATGTTGGGATATTACAATATCTCTTATATTATTAATGCATCTATATACTTGGTAAAGGGTGGAAGGCTCGGCCTTATGCAGTGTTTTGTTCCACTCTTGCCGCCCTAGTTTCCGTCATATCGGTATTATGTTCCCGGTTTTGCGTCCCTAACGCGGTCGGGTGATTTATGGGACCCCTTGACAGTTCGCTTTGAATAAGACTCTTCCGGCAAGGCCCAACATTGGTTTTACCATTTGCCTCACCTAGCCCTTTTCCCTTGGAATCGCGCTCTCAAGGGTCATCTTCATTTAGCCCCGGGCCAATGCTTGTCTAAGTGTTGGTCCAAACTAGAAACCACTTGCGCCACCTTGGGAAACTTGAGGCTGGTTCTGGTTATGCGTAGTGCTCATCCGGTCGTGGCACGAGGCGAGATACCGCGGCTACTATCGGGATGTCGACGCCGGGAGGTCTTCTGGTCTTGTTTTATTCTTTGTCGAAATGTCTTGTAGCAGGATTCGAGACTGATCGGGTCTTCCCGGGGTGAAGGAATATCCTTCGTTGATCGCAAGAGCTTATCATGGGCTAAGTTGGGACACCCCTGCAGGGTTTGAACTTTCGAAAGCCGTGCCCGCGGTTATGTGGCAGATGGGAATTTGTTGATATCCGGTTGTAGTAAACTTGAAGCAAACTCTTCTAAAATACACCAACCGTGTGCGTAACCGTGAGTGTCTCTTTTCGGGGTGATCAAGAGGAGAACACGGTTTTCTTGGGTTATGTCTGACGTAAGTAGGAGTTCAGGATCACTTCTTGATCATTACTAGTTGACGACCGTTCCTTTGTTTTCTCTTCTCGCTCTCATTTGTGTATGTTAGCCACCATATATGTTTAGTCGCTGCTGCAACCTCACCACTTTACCCCTTCCTTTCCCAGTAAGCTTTGCTAGTCTTGATACCCATGGTAATGGGATTCTGAGTCCTCGTGGCTCTGATTACTACACCACCGATTGCAGGTACAGGTTTGCAATGATCATCACCTTGAGAGCAATGTTTGCTTGTTTTGGAGTTCTTCTTACGCTTCTTGATCGGGGATAGGTTCGGTCGGCAGCTTTGGGCTAGCGAGGTGGATGTCGTTTGAGCCTCTGTTTATGTTTCATCCGTAGTCGGATGTTGATCTTATGTTGATGTTGATGTATTCTTGTGGCATTTGTGCCTTATGTATGTATCCCCATCTATTATGTAATGTTGATGTAATGATATCCACCTTGCAAAGCGTCTTCAAGATGCGCTTCTATCCTTAGTGGGACCTTGAGTTCCTTTTGGATAGGAATTAGCATCTTGGGCGTGATATCTTTATTGCCACCTTTAGCACGGGCCTTTAGTGGGCCTGATGTCGTCGGACCATATATGGCCCATGGGCATACGGGCCATTCAGTCGAAAGTCACACCGGGCTGAAATGGGCCCATGTCTACATCAGGCCTCTAACAGGCCAAAAGTCACTGGGCTGTAGTTGGGCCCGAATATTGGCGAACAATTAGCGGGCCAGATCGGGCCGGGCATAAATGGGCCCAAATATTGGGCGAACAATTAACGGGCCAGATCGGCCGGGCGTAAATGGGCCCAAATATTGGGCAAACAATTAACAAGCAGATCTGGTTTGGGCCATAAATTGGCCTTTATTAAGGAGGTCGTTATTTGGCTGGCCCACTAGTACTGATTAAGTTCTCACGGGCCTTTGGTAGGCGGCCTTTTTAACCTATATGGGCCTCTGTTGGGCCCGACCGCGTGTCGGCGTACCATAGGCATGTCTACTCGAATGGGCCAGGCGACATCTAGCCCAGCGGTGACAGGTGTTCCCTTGACCAATCAGAATTTTACCGTGGAAATTTCCCATTGGTCGGGGCTGTTAATGAGTTATCGGATCAAAATCCGACCCGATAGCTTAACGGCGTTCCGTTACGGTGGATGCCGCGTGTCGGTCACCCTTGGCGAAAAGCTTACGTGGCCGCGATTTATCGTCATGGAAGTGGACACTTGAGGGCGGCCTCTATGGCGCGCCCCAAGGGATTCCTACTCCTAGTAGGGTAGGTTCCCCCCTTCCTAGTTGGAGTATGAGGGAAGGAAGGAAGAGGGAGAAGGAGAGAAGGGGGGCCACCCCCCTCCCCAATTAGGATTGGGATTGGGGGGCGCGCGCCTCCCACTTGACCGCCTCCTCCTCTCTCCAACCATGGCCCATTAGGGCCCATTAAATCCCCGGGGGGTTCCGGTAACCCCCCGGTACTCTAGAAAATGCACGAACTCATCCGAAACCTTTCCGGTGTCCAAACATAACCTTCCAATATATCAATATTTATGTATCAACCATTTCGAGACTCCTCGTCATGTCCGTGATCACATCCGGGACACAGAACTACCTTCGGTACATCAAAATAAATAAACTCATAATACCGATCATCATCGAACGTTAAGCGTGCGGACCCTGCGGGTTCGAGAACTATGTAGACATGACCGAGACTCATCTCCGATCAATAACCAATAGCGGCACCTAGATGCTCATATTGGTTCCTACATATTCTACGAAGATCTTTATCGGTCAAACCGCAAAACAAAATACGTTGTTCCCTTTGTCGTCGGTATGTTACTTGCCCGTGATTCGATCGTCGGTATCATCATACCTAGTTCAATCTCGTTACCGGCAAGTCTCTTTACTCATTCCGTAATGCATCATCCCAACTCATTAGTTACATTGCATGCAAGGCTTATAGTGATGTGCATTCCCTAGTGGGCCCAGAGATACCTCTTCGACAATCGGAGTGACAAATCCTAATCTCGATCTATGCCAACTCAACAAACACCATTGGAGACACCTGTAGAGCATCTTTATAATCACCCAGTTACGTTGTGATGTTTGATAGCACACTAAGTGTCCCTCCGGTATTCGGGAGTTGCATAATCTCATAGTCATAGGAACATGTATAAGTTATGAAGAAAGCAATAGCAATAAACTAAACGATCAAAGTGCTAAGCTAACGGATGGGTCAAGTCAATCACATCATTCTATAATGATGTGATCCCGTTCATCAAATGACAACTCTTGTCCACGGCTAGGAAACTTAACCATCTTTGATTAACGAGCTAGTCAAGTAGAGGCATACTAGTGACACTCTATTTGTCTATGTATTCACAAATGTACTAAGTTTTCGATTAATACAATTCTAGCATGAATAATAAACATTTATCATGATATAAGGAAATATAAATAACAACTTTATTATTTCCTCTAGGGCATATTTCGTTCAGCCTCCCACTTGCACTAGAGTCAATAATCTAGATTACATTGTAATGATTCTAACACCCAGGGAGTCTTGGTGTTGATCATGTTTTGCTCGTGAGAGAGGCTTAGTCAACGGATCTGCAACATTTAGATCCGTATGTATTTTGCAAATATCTATGTCTCCCTCCTTGACTTGATCGCGGATGGAATTGAAGCGTCTCTTGATGTGCTTGGTTCGCTTGTGAAATCTGGATTCCTTTGCCAAGGCAATTGCACCAGTATTGTCACAAAAGATTTTTATTGGACCCGATGCACTAGGTATGACACCTAGATCGGATATGAACTCCTTCATCCAGACTCCTTCGTTTGTTGCTTCCGAAGCAGCTATGTACTCCGCTTCACCGTAGATCCATACGGACGCTCTGCTTGGAACTGCACCAATGGCAGCTCCACCAATCAATAAAATATGTATCCGGTTTGTGACTTAGAGTCATCGGATCAATGTCAAAGCTTGCATCGGCGTAACCGTTCTGACGAGCTCTTTGTCACCTCCATAAGCGAAACATATCCTTAGTCCTTTTCAGGTATTTTAGGATGTTCTTGACCGCTGTCCAGTGATCCATTCCTGGATTACTTTGGTACCTCTCTGCTAAACTAATAGCAAGGCACACATCAGGTTTGGTACACAACATTGCATACATGATAGAACCTATGGCCGAAGCATAGGGAATGACTTTCATTTTCTCTCTATCTTCTGAAGTGGTCGGGCATTGAGTTTGACTCAACTTCACACCTTGTAACATAGGCAAGAACCCTTTCTTTGCTTGATCCATTTTGGACTTATTCAAAACTTTATCAAGGTATGTGCTTTGTGAAAGTCCAATTAAGCGTCTTGATCTATCTCTATTGATCTTGATGCCTAATATATAAGCAGCTTCACCGAGGTCTTTCATTGGAAAATTCTTATTCAAGTATCCTTTATGCTATTAAGAAATTTAGTATCATTTCTGATCAACAATATGGCATCCACATATGATATCAAAAATTCTACAGAGCTCCCACTCACTTTCTTGCAAATACAGGCTTCTCCAAAAGTCTGTATAAAACCATATGCTTTGATCACACTGTCAAAGTGTATATTCCAACTCCGAGAGGCTTGCACCAGTCCATAAATGGATCGCTGGAGCTTCCACACTTTGTTAGTACCTTTTGGATCGACAAAACCTTCTGGTTGCATCATATACAACTCTTCTTTAAGATATCCATTAAGGAATGCAGTTTTGACATCCATTTGCCAAATTTGATAATCATAAAATGCGGCAATTGCTAACATGATTCAGACGGACTTAAGCATCGCTACGGGTGAGAAGGTCTCATCAGAATTAACTCCTTGAACTTGTCGAATACCTTTCGCAACAAGTCAAGCTTTTTAGACAGTAATATTACCATCAGCGTCAATCTTCTTCTTGAATATCCATTTAATCTCTATGGCTTGCGATCATCGGGCAAGTCAACCAAAGTCCATACTTTGTTCTCATACATGGATCCCATCTCAGATTTCATGGCCTCAAGCCATTTTGCAGAATTTGGGCTCATCATCGCTTCCTCATAGTTCGTAGGTTCGTCATGGTCAAGTAACATGACTTCCAGAACAGGATTACCGTACCACTCTAATTTGACCTACGAGGTTCGGTAGTAACTTGATCGGAAGTTTCATGATCATCATCATTAGCTTCCTCACTTACTGGTGTAGGAATCACTGGAACTGATTTCTGTGATGAACTACTTTCCAATAAGGGAGCAGTACGATTACCTCATCAAGTTCTACTTTCCTCCACTCACTTCTTTGAGAGAAACTCCTTCTCTAGAAAGGATCCATTCTTAGCAATGAATATCTTGCCTTCGGATCTGCGATAGAAGGTGTACCCAACAGTCTCCTATGGGTATCCTATGAAGACACATTTCTCCGATTCGGGTTCGAGCTTATCAGGTTGAAACTTTTTCTCATAAGCATCGCAGCCCCAAACTTTAAGAAACGACAACTTGGGTTTCTTGCCAAACCACAGTTCATATGGTGTAGTCTCAACGGATTTAGATGGTGCCCTATTTAACGTGAACGCAGTCGTCTCTAAAGCATAACCCCAAAACAATAGCGGTAAATCAGTAAGAGACATCATAGATCGCACCATATCTAATAGAGTACGATTACGACGTTCGAACACACCATTACGTTGTGGTGTTCTGGGTGGCGTGAGTCGCGAAACTATTCTGCATTGTTTCAAATGAAGACCAAACTCGTAACTCAAATATTATCCTCCACGATCAAATCGTAGAAACTTTATTTTCTTGTTACGATGATTTTCCACCTCACTCTGAAATTCTTTGAACTTTTCAAATGTTTCAGACTTATGTTTCATTAAGTAGATATACCCATATCTGCTCAAATCATCTGTGAAGGTCAGAAAATAATGATACCGCCGTGACATCAACACTCATCGGACCGCATACATCGGTATGTATTATTTCCAACAAGTCATTGCTCGCTCCATTGTTCGGAGAAGCGAAGTCTTAGTCATCTTGCCCATGAGGCATGGTTTGCAAGCATCAAGTGATTCATAATCAAGTGATTCCAAAAGCCCATCAGCATGGAGTTTCTTCATGCGCTTTACACCAATATGACCTAAGCGGCGATTGCCACAAATAAGTTGCACTATCATTATTAGACTTATATCTTTTGGCTTCAATACTATGAATATGTGTATCACTACTATCAAGATTTAGTAAAATAGACCACTCATCAAGGGTGCATGACCATAAAGATATTACTCATATAAATAGAACAACCATTATTCTCGATTTAAATGAATAACCATCTAGCATCAAACAAGATCCAGATATAATGTTCATGTATGCTGGCACCAAATAACAATTATTTAGGTCTAATACTAATCCGAAGGTAGATGTAGAGGTAGCGTGCGACGGCGATCACATCGACTTTGGAACCATTTCCCAGCGCATCGTCACCTCGTCCTTAGCCAATCTTAAGCAATCCGTAGCCCTATTTCGAGTTGCAAATATGAGCAACAGAACCAGTATCAAATACTCAGGCGCTACTGCGAGCATTAGTTAAGTACACATCAATAACATGTATATCAGATATAGCTTTCACTTTGCCATCCTTCTTATCCGCAAAATACTTGGGGCAGTTCCGCTTCCAGTGACCAGTCCCTTTGCAGTAGAAGCACTTAGTCTCAGGCTTAGGTCCAGACTTGGGCTTCTTCACTTGAGAAGCAACTTGCTTGTCGTTCTTCTTGAAGTTCCCCATCTTCCCTTTACCCTTTTTCTTGAAACTAGTGGTCTCGTTGACCATGAACACTTGATGCTCCTTCTTGATTTCTACCTCCG
Source organism: Aegilops longissima (assembly GCA_021605205.1). Classification (NCBI taxonomy): domain Eukaryota; kingdom Viridiplantae; phylum Streptophyta; class Magnoliopsida; order Poales; family Poaceae; genus Aegilops; species Aegilops longissima. The sequence goes on from JAHIAM010011326.1 coordinate 22,174, forward strand.
CAGCCTTTAGCATTGTGAAGAGCTCGGAATTGTCTTATCCATCCCTTGCATATTATAGTTCATCACAAAGCTTTTGTAGCTTGGTGGCAGTGATTGAAGAACTCTATCAATGACACAATCATCAGGAAGATTAACTCCCAGTTGAGTCAAGTGGTTGTGGTACCCAGACATTCCGAGTATGTGTTCACTAATAGAACTATTCTCCTCCATTTTGCAGCTATAGAACTTATCGGAGACTCCATATCTCTCAATCCGGGCATTTGCTTGAAATATTAACTTCAACTCCTGGAACATATCATATGCTCCATGGCGTTCAAAGCGTCGTTGAAGTCCGGTTCTAAGCCGTAAAGCATGGCACACTGAACTATCGAGTAGTCATCAGCTTTGCTCTGCTAGATGTTCATAACATCTGGCGTTGCTCCTGCAGCGGGATTGGCAACCAGCGGTGCTTCCATGACGTAATTCTTCTGTGCAGCAATGAGGATAATCCTCAAGTTACGGACCTAGATCGTGTAATTTCTACCATCATCTTTCAACTTAGCTTTCTCTAGGAACGCATTAAAATTCAACGGAACAACAGCACGGGCCATTTATCTACAACAACATAGACATGCAAAATACTATCAGGTACTAAGTTCATGATAAATTAAAGTTCAATTAATCATATTATTTAAGAACTCCCACTTAGATAGACATCCCTCTAATCATCTAAGTGATTACGTGATCCATATCAACTAAACCATGTCCGATCATCACGTGAGATGGAGTAGTTTTCAATGGTGAACATCACTATGTTGATCATATCTACTATATGATTCACGCTCGACCTTTCAGTCTCAGTGTTCCGAGGCCATATCTGCATATGCTAGGCTCGTCAAGTTTAACCCGAGTATTCTGCGTGTGCAAAACTGGCTTGCACCCATTGTATGTGAACGTAGAGCTTATCACACCCGATCATCATGTGGTGTCTCGGCACGAGAACTGTAGCAACGGTGCATAGTCAGGGAGAACACTTGTACCTTGAAATTTAGTGAGAGGTCGTCTTATAATGCTACTGTCGTACTAAACAAAATAAGATGCATAAAGCATAAACATCACATGCAATCAATATAAGTGATATGATATGGCCATCATCACCTTGTGCCTTTGATATCCATCTCGAAAGCACTGTCATGATCACCATCGTCACTGGCTTGACACCTTGATCTCCATCGAAGCATCGTTGTCGTCTCTCCAACTATTGCTTCTACGACTATCGCTACCGCTTAGTGATAAAGTGATGCAATTACATGGTGATTGCATTTCATACAATAAAGCGACAACCATATGGCTCCTGCCGATTGCCGATAAGCGTGTTACAAAACATGATCATCTCATACAACAATTTATATAATCACGTCTTGACCATATCACATCACAACATGCCCTGCAGAAACAAGTTAGACGTCCTCTACATTGTTGTTGCAAGTTTTACGTGGCTGCTACGGGCTTAGCAAGACCGTTCTTACCTACAAATCAAAACCACAACGATTTTTCTTCAAGTTTGTTGTTTTAACCTTCAACAAGGACCGGGCGTAGTCACACTCGGTTCAACTAAAGTTGGAGAAACAGACACCCACTAGCCACATGTATGCGAAGCACGTCGGTAGAACCAGTCTCATGAGCGTGGTCATGTAATGTCGGTCTGGGCAGCTTCATCCAACAATACCGCCCGAATCAAAGTATGACATGCTGGTCAGCGGTATGACTATTATCGCCCACAACTCTTTGTGTTCTACTCGTGCATATAACATCTACGCATAGACCTGGCTCGGATCCCTTTGTTGGGGAGCGTAGTATTTCAAAATTTTCCTACGATCACACAAGATCTATCTAGGAGAAGCATAGCAGCGGCGGGAGAGTTTGTCCACGTACCCTCGTGAACCGAAAGCGAAAGTTTAATGCGTGGTTGATGTAGTCGAGCGTCTTCGTGATCCAACCGATCAAGTACGAGCATACGGCACCTCTGCGATATGCACGTTCATCTTGGTGACGTCCCTCGAACTTATAGATCAAGCTGAGGTTGAGGGAGAGTTTCGTCAGCACGATGGTGTGTTGACGGTGATGACGAAGTTACAGACGCAGGGCTTCACCTAAGCTCTACAATGATATGACTGAGGTGGAAATATGTGGAGGGGGGCACTGCACACGGCTAAGATTAAATTGTGTGTCTATGGGGTGCCCCTCCCCCGTATATAAAGGAGTGGAGGAGGGGAGGGCCGGCCCTCTCTATGGCACACCCCAAGGGGGATTCCTACTCCTAGTAGGAGTAGGTTTCCCCCCTTCCCTAGTTGGAGTAGGAGAAGAAGGAAGAGGGAGAATGAGAGAAGGAAAGGGGGGTCGGCCCCCCTCCCCAATTCGGATTGGGCTTGGTGGGCGCACGCCTCCCACTTGGTCGCCTCCTCCTCTCTCCCACCATGGCTCATTAAGGCCCATTAACTCCCCGGGTGTTCCGGTCACCCCCCCCCCCCCGGTACTTCGAAAAATGCCCGAACTCATCTGAAACCATTTTGGTGTCCAAACATAGCCTTCCAATATATCAATCTTTATTTCTCGACCATTTTGAGACTCCTCGTCATGTCCGTGATCACATCCGGGACTCAGAAATACCTTCGGTACATCAAAACACATAAACTCATAATATCTGTCGTCATCGGACGTTAAGCGTGCGGACCCTGCGAGTTCGAGAACTATGTAGACATGACCGAGACTCATCTCCGGTCAATAACCAATAGCGGAACCTGGATGCTCATATTGGTTCCTACATATTATACGAAGATCTTTATCGGTCAAACTGCATAACAACATACGTTGTTCCCTTTGTCATCGCTATGTTACTTGCCCGAGATTCGATTGTCGGTATCATCATACCTAGTTCAATCTCGTTACCGGCAAGTCTCTTTACTCGTTCCGTAATGCATCATCCCGTAACTAACTCATTAGTTACATTGCTTGCAAGGCTTATAGTGATGTGCATTATCGAGTGGGCCCAGAGATACCTCTCAGAGAATCGGAGTGACAAATCATAATCTCGATCTATGCCAACTCAACAAACACCATCGGTGACACCTATAGATCATCTTTATAATCACCGAGTTACGTTGTGACGTTTGATAGCACACTAAGTGTTCCTCCGGTATTCGGGAGTTGCATAATCTCATAGTCATAGGAACATGTACAAGTTATGAAGAAAGCAATAGCAATAAACTAAACGATCAAAGTGCTAAGCTAACGGATGGGTCAAGTCAATCACATCATTCTCTAATGATGTGATCCCGTTCATCAAATGACAACTCTTGTCCATGGCTAGGAAACTTAACCATCTATGATTAACGAGCTAGTCAAGTAGAGGCATACTAGTGACACTCTGTTTGTCTATGTATTCACCCATGTACTAAGTTTTCGGTTAATACAATGCTAGCATGAAAAATAAACATTTATCATTGTATAAGGAAATATAAATAACAACTTTATTATTGCCTCTAGGGCATATTTCCTTCACTATAAATAGCAAATAACAAGCCTGGATGAACTCTTATATAAAGCAAAAGCGCTCCGAGGACACATGGGAATTATCGTCAAGCTAGTTTTCATCATGCTCATATGATTAAGTGTTAGTTACTTTGGTAATTTGATATATGGGTGGATCGGTGCTTGGGTGCTGCCTTCCTTTGACAAGCCTCTCGAGTTATGATTATCCCCTCTACAAGCATCCGCAACTTCTGAAAGAAGAATTAAGGTAAACCTAACCATAGCATGAAACATATGATCCAAATCAGCCCCTTAGGAAGCAATGTATAAACTAGGGTTTAAGCTTCTATCACTCTAGCAACCCATCATCTACTTATTGTTGGAAATATGCCCTAGAGGCAATAATAAAATGGTTATTATTATATTTCCTTGTTCAGGATAATTGTCTATTGTTCATGCTATAATTGTGTTATCCGGAAATCGTAATACATGTGTGAATACATAGACCACAACATGTCCCTAGTGAGCCTCTAGTTGACTAGCTCGTTGATCAATAGATGGTTACGGTTTCCTGACCATGGACATTCAATGTCATTGATAACGGGATCACATCATTAGGAGAATGATGTGATGGACAAGACCCAATCCTAAGCATAGCAGAAGATCGTGTAGTTCGTCTGCTAAAGCTTTTCTAATGTCAAGTATCTTTTCCTTAGACCTTGAGATTGTGCAACTCCCGGACACCGTAGGAATGCTTTGGGTGTGCCAAGCGTCCTAGCATGCTGGGTGGCTATAAAGGTGCACTACGGGTATCTCGAAAGTGTATGTTGGGTTGTACGAATCGAGGCTAGGATTTATCACTCCGTGTGACGGAGAGGTATCTCTGGGCCCACGGTAGGACATCATTGTCGCGTTAAGGAACAGGGTCCATGAACTTGCACACTGTGCCTGCGGCATGGCTCAAAGGAGGCCAGGGGCGGCCCATCTTCATCAACACATGCTCAAGACCCTCGCGAGGGCCAAGCCTCATGAGGCGGGCGACCAGGAGCTTCTCGGGGCACGGCCTCGTCGGGCTGGCTCATGAGGAAGCGGAGAGTTCAAGGCAGGGTACCTCGCGAGGTGCCCATGGCGTAAGCCATGGCGACCAAGGCGCGATCGGAGCGCCCAGCCCATGGCGTCCTCCTTTCCTCTTTGGTGCAAAGGGAGCAAGCGCGGCGAGCATCAAGCAAAGGCACCCGTTTTGGTGCAACAAGACCAAGACCAGCCCCAGCGGCTGGAATGCGGTCATCGTGGAGCCCAAGCGAGCGTCATCACGAGCCTTTGGCGGCGAGGACCAACTTTAGTCGGGATAAGTGTACTGTTGTTCCCCTTCAAAATAGCCAATTGTGGCGCCCTTCCGCTCAATATTTGGGAAGAGGCCGGGGCCCGTCTATATAAGTAGAGCTAGCCACCATAGGAGGAAAATGAAGGATCCGCCATTCGGAATCCGAGAGAGAGACCGATCCTCAAGCTAGGCGGCGGGACACCACTTAGCAGTTCGCCGCTTCCACCAGAGCAGACCCTCGCGAGGCTGTTCTTCCTATCTTGTTCCTCATCAGCCCAGAGGCAATCCACACACCACACCTTTGGGTAGGGTATTACACCACGATGGTGGCACGAACGATATAAATCTTGCGTCTCTTGTGCTGTTCTTCTTAGTAGTTCTAGGTCCTTGCGATTGGCGAGTGCGAGGCGGCGGAGGGTTGGATCTCCGCGCGCCCAGAGTTGAACCTTAAGGTCTGCGGAACCCGAAATCCGACATTTAGCGCGCCCGGTAGGGAGTCGCTGGAATCTACCTCTCGTCGCCTCGTTCTTCCTCGACCACCGCAACCATATCGGCGCTCGTCGGAACTGCGCCCGGCGCCGAGCCGCCCTCGCCTCCCCATATCGCCCGAGCGGCTCCGTCGTGGCGTCCTCGTCGTTCCGTCACCTGCTATCGCGCCGCCACCGGCCCGCGAAACGAGCATCAGCGTTGTCCAGCACCGTCCACGAGGTGGGGCGGCGCCACCGCCACGCCGCCGCTCACCCCGCTGGTTCGCCGTTCGCGCGCCTTGCGCTCCCGAAAAACCCGAGCTGCACTCATCGCGACCAGCGAGCTCCTGCGCTACCGCCCGTCGGCAGCGTCTCGAAAATGGCTCGACCGTCGTCGCATCGAGCTCGTCCGCGCTGCGGGCGACCCAGCGCCGTCCGTCTCGCTGCACCACACCGCCCAGCTTGATGAAACTCCGGCGCCTCAGCCACCTCCTCCTCAAGGCGGCGCCACAGCCCCAAAGCGCGCGGCCCTTAGGCGGAACCCGTTCCATGACGCCCAGCAGCGGCAAGCGAAACTGCCAAAGTTCCTCGCCCGCAAGCTGCGGCGCTCCCGCCCAGCCGTCAAGACCGGCGCTGCCCCAGGCCCTTGGCGAGGAGAGGCCTGCAAGACCAAGCTCTCTGCCATCCCGAGGCCCCAGCAGCCACATCGGGCTGCAGCCTTCACCACCGAGCTCGCTTGCGTCGCGTAGCCCGCCAAGTTCAAGCAGACCTGCCTCCATGCTCTGACAGCGCAGCTGACCCCACGGAGTTCCTCGGCTCTATGAGCTGGGCATCGAGCTGCCAGCGGGGATGAAAAGGTCATGGCGAACTGGTTTCCCATGGCGCTCAGGGCCAGACCGCACCTGGTTCTGAATCGGCCCCATGCGATCTCTTCTGGGCGAGATGCGCACCGCTTCATCGCCAACTTCCAAGGTACTCATGACCGGCCACCGCCGTGGCGACATCGCCGGATCAAGCAGCAGCCGGAGAAACCCTGCAAAAGTACATCCAGCGCTTCAACAACAGCGCCTCAAGATCCCGAGGGTAGGAGGAGGCCATCATCTCGCCTTCTCCGGCGGCGTGTGACGTCAAGATGAAGGAGGGCTGGCGATGCATGAAGATCTGTGCACCTCCTGGGCTGTTCAACTTGGCGACCAAGTGCGCCCGGGGCGAGGCGCCTCTCTCTCCTCGAGCTGCTGCCGCGGATCGAAGAAAAGCCCAAGGCCAGGGCGTGAAGCGCAAGGGGCTGCCGTGCTGCTGGCCAGAACCAGACACCAGCGGCGAGAGATCAGCCCGAGTCCTCTAAGGGCAGCGGTCTGCGTGTACCACGACCTCCACACCCACAACACCAATGAATGTCAAGAGCTCAGGGCCGTCTTGAGGAAGGTCGGCCCGCGCCCGGCGCAGCGGCCCAGGGGCTCTGACTGAGAGGAGGAAGGAATGCGGGGCCCTGGGAAGACCGCGGCCAGCGCCCGAGGTGGCGCGACCAACCTCGCGAGGACGGTGGCAAGACCCACCTCGCGAGGGGCTGGAGGGATCAGCCTCGTGAGGATCGTGCATGAGGCATGAGCCTCCCTCAGCTGCTGCCGCCACCAAGGAGAGTCGAAGACCGTCGCCGAGACGAGGGGCTGGGGCTTCGAGGAAGCGCGTGCGATCGCTGCATCTGGGCGGAGCTCAAGCCCGACCTCTCACGCATCTTCAAGCGGTTCGCCCGGTGAAGTGAATGCAGTCCTCCCCAAGCTCGAGTCCTGCGCCCTCTCGGTGGTCGGCGTCGCCATCACGTTCAGCTCGGCGGATCAGCTCAAGTCGCAGCCACGGCGGAATTCTTCGATGCTTTGCTCCCCAATCATCGGCAATGTGCTAGTCACCAAGACCCTCATCGATGGTGGAGCGGGGCTCAACGTCTGTCGTGGAGACATTCAACAATCTCCAAGTGCCTTCTGGTCAGCTCCAGCCAACCAAGACTTTCTCGGAGTCACAAGCGGCTCCACGGTCTGATCGGGCAGGTCCGCCTTCTTGTCTGCCGGGGCCCGCGACAACTTCTACACGAGCTCATCGACTTGGCGTCGCCCACATTAGCCTACCGTTACAGCGCCATCCTCGGGTACCCAGCGTTGGCCAAATTCATGGCCGTAACCCACCATTGCTACAACATCCTCAAGATGCGAAGCGGCGGGGTCATCACGGTGCCTGTGAAGAGAGATGCGATGTGCTCCTGGGCGAGCTTTTCGAGCCGCATATTTGGAAGACCAGGACCACAGCAGCGAGGATGCCTCCGAGCAGCACCCAAGAAGAAGACATCGACCGGCTCGGCTCTTCAGAGAGCAGGCCCCTCGGGGCCCGCACGGGCGAGGGAGCCTCCTTCCATCGCATAGGAAGCGGCGCCCTCCTCGAGCAGGGCTCGGGGCTCTCCCTGGAGGGCCGCCGACCTTGCCAGGTCTCGAGGCGCTTGGGCTGCGTGGAGGTGTGTTTGAAGCACGTTTTCCATAGCGAGGAGCAAGACCAGGAGGGCAGAACCCTCAAGAGTTCATCGGCAAGGCCACTCGGGGCTCTGAGTCAAGGGTCATGAGGGGCAGCCGCCGCCCTAGCTGTGGTCCCCATCCAGGTGAGGATGGTGGGTTGCGCGTCTGCATCGACATACCGAGGGCTCAGCAGGCCGCATCTCAAGGCGCCTCTAGCCCTCATGAGTGGGGCGTTGCGAGGTCCGCCCCATAGCTAGATGCGCATGCCTTATGGCACCTGTAAGCAGCTGCTGCTGCTGGCGTCTCATGGGAGACCATCTGGAGGCTCAAGAGGTCAGGCCGCCGCAGCCCTGGCGGAGATGGAGATGGCCCATGAGCCGCCCGGCGCCTCGGAGCCTCCCGAGGCCCCGGGCACTGGGGCTCGTGAGATCGGCTCCCGCAGCCCACGAGTGCTGCTACATCAACAACCCTTCATCCCCAACATCACCGGTGACATCTTTAAGTTTTATTTACATTTGGGGCGCCTTGAGGGCGCATTATTCCCAGGCAGCGTGGGTCCGTCCTGCGGCATGTATCCTTTATTTCATGACTTTAGCTTATCTGTTGAGGCGCCCTCGGGCTGCATTATCCCCAAGCCGCTCGGGCCGATCCCGGCATGTATCCTTCATCGTTTTCCTTAGGATTATGGTCTCGTTCCACCATGCTTGTTATTTGGTGCCTCCTCACGGGTGGCGAAATCTTGCGTTAAAGGGGGTGCACGAGCATCGTGACTCGGGGCTCCTACCGGCTCTCCGGCCCTCACCCTCTGGTCTTGTCCATGGCATCGCGACACTGGCTTGCCGGCGTGGTAGGAACCAGCCGAGGCCGGGACAGGGGCGTGGGAGTTGCGTCATCAACCCAGCTTAACGCGTTAAAGGGGGTGCTGAGCATCGCGACTCGGGGCTCCTACCGGCTCTCCGGCCCTCACCCTCTGGTCTCGTCCATGGCATCGCGACAGCTTGCGGCAGTCAGACCAGCCGAGCGGGGACCGGGGCGTGGGAGTTGCGTCATCTAACCCAACTTGTGCATTAAAGGGGGGTGCTGAGCATCGCGACTCGGGGCTCCTACCGGCTCTCCGGCCCTCACCCCTGGTCTTGTCCATGGCATCGCGACACAGCTTGCCGGCTGACAGGTGAGACCAGCCGAGCGGGACCCAAAGGCGTGAAACACCGGCATCGGCCAAATTTGCAGGAACACACTTTCGAAGATAAGGCCCAGATCCAGGCGCAACCCGCCTTGAGTAGGGCCTCGTGAGTCCCAGCTGGCTCACAGGTGCCCAGCACACCTCGCGAGGCCCTCGTGCCTCTCCAAAGCAGCTAACGGCGGGACTAACAATCGCCACGGCGAGCTCTTGTTCCTTTGTGGTGAACCTGCGGGGCCCCTCCAAGGAGCAGCAAGCGACCTCGCCACGCAATCTCGCCTTGACCAAGGCACGGACTGGCGCCGTGCCGGAAGCATCATCCTAACTCTCGAGATAAGTCACCCTCTGGGCACACTAGTCATGTAACACCATCCCCACACTCAATGCAACTCCGTGTTATAGCGTCGCTCTCCTTTCTCACGAATGATGGCTGCTTGGCGCCAAGGGGACCCCAGAGCATCGCGACTCGGAGGCTCTTACTGGGACATCGGGACGCTCACCTCCTTGCCTTGACCACGGCATGTGACACAGCATACCAGTGACGGCTGAAGCCGCCTTGGGGCATGGGACACTGTCGGTAGTGAGCACCAAGCCCTCACGAGTCGAGAAAGGAAGAAAGCGAGCTAGAGCGGAATGAGCATCCGCATTGCCTCATAACAAGGATCATATTGACAAGCAATTTACAAATATCTTACAAGCCCGTGGGGTACATTCTTAGCTCTCGCGGGGAACAAAAGGCGAATCCTAAGGAGTCCTATCTCTGAGGACCACCGCGGCGAGGCGCCATCATCAACGATGGGCCACCCGGTCCGACCAACCCCATCGGATCGAGGTGGCGGCGACTGGCCAGGCTCGCCCTGCTCGGGGCCAGCGCGGGCTCGGGGCTCGTGGCTGTCGTTGCTCGTCTCGGCGTTGCGAAGAGCTCGGTGGTCGCTGGACCCTCGGCCGCCGTCGCTGAGAAGCTGCCAAGGGAGGCGGTCGGGTGGCCTCTGTCTCACCCAGCAGGACCCGACCTCCCTCCGAGGGCAACACTCAGCCCGGCGACCCTCCGTCGAAGAGCTTGAAGGATATCACCGAAGCACCGTCGTACTCAGGTGGATCGTGAGGCGCCCTCGTCCTGCGGACCCGGGCGACCTCGTCCCAGCCTCGAGTCATCAAGACCTCGCCGGGGCAACTCTGCGACCTCTGCCCCGATCGCGGGGTGCCCGCAACCGGCGTCTGCAGCGAGTCGAGGGATCCCCTTCGGGGACGAGGCGAAGAAAGAAGGAAGCGAACCCAAGACTTAGGAGGCGGGCGGCAGCAAGCCTGCGAACTCGGCGAGGAGCCCTCGGCGTGGACTCCGGGGAAGGCGCACAATTTCGTGACCTCCGGCGTCGGCGGCGGTGCCTCGTGGCACCGGCGTCACCTCCGCTAGAACCACCAATTTGCGCATACAAGGAAAGGAAACCCTGGTGGCGGCCTTGCCGCTCCAGGCAGGCGCCTCCTCGCCAGCGCGCTGCCTTACGACACCCGAGAGCAAGCCGCTTCTTTGGGGGGGCGGGTCGGGATCCTCTTGAGGCCTTTCCTTCTCTTCCACGGAGAACGGTGGATCGAGCCATGGCAGCCAGGGCGAGGGCGAGGAAGAGGAGAAGTAGAAGGATAGGCTGGAAGGCGCGCGTCGTTCCGTGCCTTATGGCCGGCGGAGGCCAACCGTCGACCTCCACGATCACCGGTAATCATGACTAACCATGCATGCAGGACTTGTCGAATCCGGGTGGTTACCAAAGGCGTCGTGGGGAAGCGATGCCGCCCGTCAATCAACCGCCCGCGGCGCCCAAAACCCGAATTTGTTAGGGCCCACGATGCTTCGCACTTGCCCTTCGCGCTCTGCATGGCCAAGTTGAGCGCGCCGTGGGCCGGGGAGCTCTGTCGGCGTTAAGGGCAGGGGTCCCAGACTTGCACTGCGGCCTGCAGCGTGGCTCAAAGGAGGCCGGGGCGGCCCATCTTCATCAACACATGCTCAAGACCCTCGCGAGGCCAAGCCTCGTGGGGCCGGACGACCAGGAGCTTCCTCGAGCGCGGCCGTCGGGCTGGCTCATGAGGAGGCGGAGAGTTCAAGGCAGGGTACCTCGCGAAGTGCCCATGGCGTAAGCCATGGCGACCAAGAGGCGCCCGGTCGAGGCGCTAGCCAGCGCAGCGTCCTCCTTTCCTCTTTGGTGCAAAGGAGCAAGCATAGCGAGCATCAACAAAGGCACCCGTTTGGTGCAACAAGACCAAGACCAGCCCCAGCAGCTAGAATGCGGTCATCGTGGAGCCCAAGCAGGCGTCATCACGAGCCGTTGGCGGCGAGGACCAACTTTAGTCAGGATAAGTGTACCCCTGTTCCCCTTCAAAATAGCCAATTGTTGGCGCCCTTCCCGCTCAATATTTGGGAAGAGGCCCAGGGCCTTCGTATATATAAGTAGAGCTAGCCACCATAGGAGGAAAAATGAAGGATCCGCCATTCGGAATCCAGAGAGAGAGATAGAGACCCGATCCTCAAGCTAGAAGCGGCAGGACACCATAGCAGTTCATCTCTTCCACCAAAACAGAGACCCTCGCGAGGCTGTTCTTCCATATCTTATTCCTCATCAGCCCAGAGGCAATCCACACCACACCTTTGGGTAGGGTATTACACCACGATGGTGGCACGAACCGTATAAATCTCGCGTCTCTTGTGTTGTTCTTCTTAGTAGTTCTAGGTCCTTGCGATTCGCCGAGTGCGAGATGGCGGAGGTTGGATCTCCGCGCTTTTGAGTTCGAACCTTAAGGGTCTGCCGGAACCCGAAATCCGACAATCATCATAATGAGCTCAATGTGATAAAGGAGTTGATCACGGGATGATGTGTTACGTACGAGTAAAGAGACTTTCCGGTAACGAGATTGAACAAGGTATAGGGATTCCGACGATCGAATCTCGGGCAAGTATCATACCGGTAACAAAGGGAATTGTGTACGGGATTGATTGAATCCTCGAAATCGTGGTTCATCCGATGAGATCATCGTGGAGCATGTGGGAGGGAACATGGGTATCCAGATCCTGCTATTGGTTATTGGCCGGAGAGATGTCTCGGTCATGTCTACATGCCTCCTGAACCGTGGGGTCTACACATAAGGTTCAAGGGCGCTAGGGTTATATGGAAAGTTTGTGCGTGGTTGCGAATGTTGTTGAGTCCTGGATAAGATCCCGGACTTCACGAGGAGTTCGAAATAGTCAGGAGGTGAATATTTATATATGGGAAGTCATCATCACAGTCCTTTGGAAGTATTCGGGGTTTGCGGTATTGTGCAGGACCACCCAAGGGGTTCGGGGTCCATCGGGAGGGTCCACCTGCCCGGAGGGCCCTATGGGCTGTATGTGGAAGGAACCAGCCCCTAAGTGGGTTGGGCGCCATCCCCCCTAGGGCCCATGCGCCTAGTGATGGGGGGGAACCCTAAAGGGGCGCCCCTTGGCTTGGGGGGCAAGCCCCCTCCCCTTGGCCGCCGCCCCCCTCTAGATCTCATCTAGAGGGGCCGGCCCCATTCCCCCTTCACCCTATAAATAGAGGCTTGGAGGGAGGTAGCGCACCACATCCAGGTGCAGCCCTCCCCTCTCTAACACCTCCTCCTCCTTCCGCGGTGCTTGGCGAAGCCTGCTTGGGAGGACCACGCTGCTCCAACACCACCACACCCCGTCGTCTGCTCTGGAGTTGTCTTCCCCAACCTCTCCCTCTCCTTGCTGGATCAAGGTGTGGGATAAATCCTTTGGGATGCGTGTGTTGAAAGTGGGCGCCGTTGTTCGGCGCTTAGATCGGAATCAACCGCGATCTGCATCGCTCTGATCGACTCCTTCATCCGGCGTTCTTGTAATGCTTCCGCATCGTGATCTTCAAGAGTATTAAGATGCACTCCCTCTCTCTCATTTCTAGTATCTCCATAGATTCATCTTGGTGATCGTGAAAATTTTAAATTTCTGCTGCGATCTAACGGTGGCATCATGACCTAGGTCTATCGTAGTTTCTATGCAGAGTAGAACACAAGTTGTTGTGGGCGTCGATTTTTGTCAATTTACTTGCCGTTACTAGTCTTATCTTGATTTGGCGGCATCGTGGGATGAAGCGTCCGGACCGACCTTACACATACGCTTCGTGAGGCAGGTTCCACCAATGACATGCACTAGTTGCATAAGGTGGCTAGCGGGTGTCTATCTCTCCCACTTTAGTCGGATCAGATTCGATGAAAAGGGTCCTTATGAAGGGTAAATATAAATTGGCATATGGCGTTGTGGTTTTAGGCGTAGGTAAGCGTTCTTGCTAAAACCTATAGCAGCCACATAAAACTTGCAACAACAATTAGAGGGCGTCTAACTTGTTCTTGCAGCATATGCCGTGTGATGTGATATGGCCAAAAGGATGTGATGAATGATATATGTGATGTATAAGATTGATCATGTTCTTGTAATAGGAATCACGACTTGCATGTCGATGAGTATGACAACTGGCAGGAGCCATTGGAGTTGTCTTAATTTATTGTATGACCTGTGTGTCAATGAAAACGCCATGTAATTACTTTACTTTATTGCTAACCATTATCCATAGTAGTAGAAGTAATAGTTGGCGATACTACTTCATGAAGACACGATGATGGAGATCATGATGATGGAGATCATGGTGTCATGTCGGTGACGATGATGATCATGGCTCCCTGAAGATGGAGATCAAAAGGAGCAAAATGATATTGGCCATATCATGTCACTATTTGATTGCATGTGATGTTTATCATGTTTTTACATCTTATTTGCTTAGAACGACGGTAGCTTAAATAAGATGATCCCTCGTTAAAATTTCAAGAAAGTGTTCCCTCTAACTGTGCACCGTTGCGAAGGTTCGTTGTTTCGAAACATCACGTGATGATCGGGTGTATAGATTCTAACGTTCGAATACAACGGGTGTAAGCCAGATTTACACATGCAAAACACTTAGGTTGACTTCACGAGCCTAGCATGTACAGACATGGCCTCGGAACACGGAAGACCGAAAGGTCGAACATGAGTCATATAGAATCACGATCAACATGGAGATGTTCACCGTTGAAGACTAGTCCGTCTCACGTGATGATCGGACAAGGCCTAATCGATTTGGATCATGTATCACTTAGATGACTAGAGGGATGTGCATGCAGTGGGAGTTCATTAAATAATTTGATTATATGAACTTAATTATCATGAACATAGTCTAAAAATCTTTGCAATATGTCTTGTAGATCAAATGGCCCACGCTAATGTTGCCCTCAACTTCAGCGTTCCTAGAAAACCAAAAGCTGAAAGACAATGGCAGCAACTACGGCAATTTGGGTCCGTAACACGAGATTATCCTCATAGCTGCCAAGAAAGCATATGTCCTTGAAGCACCGGTAGGTAGCGCACCCATTTTCCAGCAACTCAAGGCGTTATGAGCGCTGGCGGTCGTGTAGTGATGATTACTCCTGGTTCGGTCGACATGCTTTACTGACTTAGAACCGGGGCTCCAAAAGCATTTGGGCAACATGGAGCATATGAGATGTTCCAAGAGCTGAAAATGGTTTTCCAAGCTCATGCCGGGTCGAGAGATATGAAGACTTGACAAGTTCTGAGTTGTAAGATGGAGGAGAATAGTTCGTCGTGACACATACTCAAAAATGCAGGTTGCACAACCGCTTGTCTCGGCTGGAGTTAATCTCCCGGATGCCTTGATCTTCAGCCAGAATCCTTGATCGCTTCCACCTAGCAACAAGAGCTTTGTGATAAACTTCAATATGTAGCGGATGGAAAAGACCATTCCTGAGGTATATTCAATGCTGAAATCAGCGGAGGTGGAGATAAAAAAGGAACACCAAGTGTTGATGGTGAATAAAACCACTAAGTTCAAGAAAAGCAAGGGTAAAAGAACTTCAAGAAGGGCTGACAAGGGAGTTGCGCGCCCGATAAACAAGCTGCGGGAAGAAGCCAAAGAATGGACCCAAGCACGAGATGAGTGCTTTTATTGCAAGGAAGCAGTCCTTTGAGGCGGAACTGCCCCAAGTACTTAGCGGATAAGAAGGCCGGCAATACCAAAGGTATATGTGATATACATGTTATTGATGTATACCTAACCAGTGCTCGTAGTAGCTCCTGGTATTTGATACCGGTGCGGTTGCTCATATTTGTAACTCAAAACATGAGCTGCGGAATAAGCGGAGACTGGCGAAGGATGAGGTGACGATGCACGTCGGGAATGGTTCCAAGGTCGATGTGATCACCGTCGGCACGCTACCTCTACATTTACGTACGGGATTAGTTTTAAACCTCAATAATTTTTATTTAGTGCCAGCTTTGAGCATGAACATTGTATCTGGATCTCGTTTAATGCGAGATGGCTACTCATTTAAATCTGAGAATAATGGTTGTTCTATTTATATGAGAGATATGTTTTATGGTCATGCCCCGCTGGTCAATGGTTTATTCTTATTGAATCTCGAACGTGATGTTACACATATTCATAGTGTGAATGCCAAAAGATGTAAGGTTGATAATGATAGTCCCACATACTTGTGTACTTGCCATATGGTCACATTGGTGTCAAACACATGAAGAAAATCCATGCAGATGGACTTTTGGAGTCTCTTGATTATGAATCATTTGACACGTGCAAACCATGCCTCATGGGAAAAATGACCAAGACTCTGTTCTCCAAAACAATGGAGCGAGCAACCAACTTATTGGAAATCATACATACTAATGTGTGCGGTCCAATGAGCATTGAGGCTCGCGGTGGTTATCGTTATGTCCTTACCCTCACTGATGACTTAAGTAGATATGGGTATGTCTACTTAATGAAACACAAGTCTGAGACCTTTGAAAAGTTCAAGGAATTTTAGAGTGAGGTTGAGAATCAACGTGACAGGAAAACAAAGTTCTTACGATCAGATCATGGAGGGGAATATTTGAGTCACGAATTTGGCACGCACTTAAGGAAATGTGGAATTGTTTCACAACTCACGCCGCCTGGAACACCTTAGCGTAATGGTGTGTCCGAATGTCGTAATCGTACTCTGTTGGACATGGTGCGATCTATGATGTCTTTTACCGACCTACCGCGTAATTTTGGGGTTATGCTATAGAGACTACCGCATTCACTTTAAATAGGGCTCCGTCGAAATCCGTTGAGATGACACCGTATGAATTATGGTTTGGGAAGAAACCTAAGCTGTTGTTTCTGAAAGTTTGGGGATGCGATGCTTATGTCAGGAAACTTCAACCTGAAAAGCTCAAACCCAAATCAGAAAAATGCGTCCTCATAGGATACCCTAAGGAAACTATTGGGTATACCTTCTACCACAGATCCGAAGGCAAGATCTTTGTTGCCAGAATGGATCCTTTCTAGAAAGAGTTTCTCTTGAAAGAAGTAAGTGGGAGGAAAGTAGAACTTGATGAGGTATTGCCTCTTGAACCGGAGTAAGCGCAGCTCAAGAAAATGTTTACGTGGTGCCTGCACCGACTAGAGAGGAAGTTAATGATGATGATCATGAAACTTCAGATCAAGCTGCTACTAAACTTTGTAGGTCTACAAGGACACATTCCGCACAAGAGTGGTGCAGCAACCCTGTCACGGAAATCATGTTGTTAGACAATGGTGAACCTTGAACTATGAAGAAGCGGCGGGCCCAGATTACGACAAATGGCTTGAAGCCATGAAATCCGAGATAGGATCCATGTATGAAAGCAGAAGTATGGACTTTGTTGACCTGCCCGATGATCGGCGAGCCATAGAAAATAAATGGATCTTCAAGAAGAAAATGCAGAGCAGCGAATGGTAATGTGACCATCTATAAGGCTAGACTTGTCTCTAAGGGTTATCGACAAGTTCAAGGGTTGACTACGATGAGACCTTCTCACCGTATGAAGCTGAAGTCCGTCGAATCATGTTAGCCATTGCCGCATTCTCGATTATGAGATATGGAAAATGGACGTCAAAGCGATATTCCTTAATGGTTTCCTTAAGGAAGAATTGTATATGATGCAATAGGAAGGTTTATTCAATCTAAGAATGTTGACAAGGTATGCAAGCTCAACGCTCAATCTATGGGCTGGTGCAAGCATCTGGAGTTGGAACATCCGCTTTGATGAGATGATCAAAGCGTTTGGGTTCTACAGACTTATGGAGAAGCCTATGTTTACAAGAAAGTGAGTGGGAGCTCTATAGCATTTCTCATATTATATGTGGATGACATACTATTGATGGGAAATGATATAGAATTCTTAGAAACATAAAGGCCTACTTGAATAAGTGTTTTTCAATGAAGGACCTTGGAGAAGCTTCTTATATATTAGGCATCAAGATCTATAGAGATGGATCGAGGCGCCTCATTGGTCTTTCACAAAGCACATACCTTGACAAGATATTGAAGAAGTTCAATATGGATCAGTCCAAGAAGGGTTCTTGCCTATATTACAAGGTGTGAGATTGAGCACGGCTCAATGCCCGACCCACAATGAAGATAGAGAAAAGATGAGTATCATCCCTATGTCTCGACCATAGGGTCTATTATGTATGCCATGCTGTGTACGGACCTGATGTAAACCTTGGCGTAAGTTTGGTAGGAAGGTACCAAAGTAATCCGGCATGGAACCTTTGGACTGCGGTCAAGAACATCGAAGTACTGAAAAGGACTAAGGATATGTTTCTCATTTATGGAGGTGACGAAGAGCTCGTCGTAAAGGTTACGTCGATGCTAGCTTGACACAGATCTGAATGACTCAAGTCACAAACCGGATCGTGTATATTTTGAATGGAGGGCGGTCAGTTGGTGCGATTGCAAGCAAGCGTCGTGGCGGGATCTACATGTGAAGCGGAGTACATGGCAGCCTTGGAGGCAGCACATGAAATGTCTGGATGAAGGAGTTCATTATCGACCTAGGAGTTATTCCCAATGCGTTGGGCCGGTGACTCTCTTTGCCCTTGCCAAGGGCCGGTTTTCACAAGAAGACCAGGCATATCAGCGTTGCTTCAACTCCATTCGTGAAAATGTTCAAGATGGAGACATAGATATTTGTATAGTGCATACGGACCTGAATGTCATGGTCAGTTGACTAAACCTCTTCCACGAGCAAAACATGATCAACACAGAACTCTATGGGTGTTCGATTCATCACAATGTAACTAGATTATTGACTCTAGTGCAAGTGGGAGACTGTTGGAAATATACCCTAGAGGCAATAAAATGGTTATTATTATATTTCCTTGTTCATGATAATTGTCTATTGTTCATGCTATAATTACATTATCAGGAAATCGTAATACATGTGTGAATACATAGACCACAACATCTCCTAGTGAGCCTCTAGTTGACTAGCTCGTTGAACAATAGATGGTTATGGTTTCTGACCATGGACATTGGATGTCATTGATAAAGGATCACATCATTAGGAGAATGATGTGATGGACAAGACAATCCTAAACATAGCACAAGATCGTGTAGTTAGTCTTCTAAAGCTTTTCTAATGTCAAGTATCATTTCCTTAGACCATGAGATTGTGCAACACCCGGACACCGTAGGAATGCTTTGGGTGTGCCAAGCGTCACAACATAGCGGGTGGCTATAAAGGTTCACTCTGGTATCTCCGAAAGTGTCATTGGGTTGTACAATTGAATTTGGGATTTGTCACTTTCTGTGTGACGGAGAGGTATCTCTGGGCCCACTCGATAGGACATCATCATAATGAGCTCAATGTGATAAGCAGGTTGATCACGGGATGATGTGTTACATACGAGTAAAGAGACTTGCGATAGCTGAGATTGAACAAGGTATAGGGATACCGACTGATCGAATCTCGGGCAAGTATCTACCGCTAGACAAAGGGAATTGTACAGGATTGATTGAATCCTCAACATCGTGGTTCATCCGATGAGATCATCGTGGAGCATGTAGGGCCAACATGGTTATCGAGATACGCTGTTGGTTATTGGCCAGAGAGATGTCTCGGTCATGTCTACATGCCTCCCAAACCCGTAGGGTCTACACATAAGGTTCGATGGCGCTGGGGTTATAGGGAAAGTTTGTATGTGGTTGCGAATGTTGTTGAGTCCGGATAAGATCCCGGACGTCATGAGGTTCAAAATGGTCGGAGGTGAAGATTTATATATAGGAACTCATCATACGGTCCTTTGGAAGTATTCGGGGTTTCTTGTAGTATTGTGCGGGACCACGAAGAAGGGTTCGGGGGGTCCATCGGGAGGTCCAACTGCCCGGAGGCCCCTATGGGTTGTATGTGGAATGGAACCAGCCCTAAGTGGGTTAGGCGCCATCCCTCCTAGGGCCCATCGCCTAGGGTTGGGGGACCCTCAAGGGCCCCCTTGGCAGAGGGCAAGCCCCTCCCTTGGCCGCCGCCCCCCTCTAGATCTCATCTAGAAGGGCCGTCCCCTTCCCCTTAGCCCTATAAATAGAGGATGGAGGAGGGCAGCCGCCCACATCCAGGCGCAGCCCTCTGATCGTCTCAGCATTATCTATAATTTTGATTGCTCATGCTACTTTATCTCTTGTTTTAGGCTTTATTGGGCTTTATTTTCCACTTTTATATTATTTTTGGGACTAACCTATTAACGAGCGCATCCGAATTGTTGTTTTTACCTATTTCAGTATTTTGAAGAAAAGGAATATCGGGCGGAGTCAAAGCGGAATGAAACCGCCGGAGCGTGATTTTCTCACGAGCGTGATCGGAGAAATTGGAGTGCAAGTCAAGAAGCAACGAGCCTCCACGAGATAGGGAGTGCCCCCTATAAGTGCGCCCCCTGTCTCGTGGGCCCCTCGACCACCGGCGTACTTCTTCTTCCTATATATACCTCGTACCCGAAAACATCCGGGGCACCACGAACAAAATTTCCAACACGTAACATACGTATCCGCGAGATCCTATCTTGGAGCCTTCGTTGGCACTTCTGTGGAGGGAATCAAGCACGGAGGCCTCTACATCAACATCATTTCCCCTCCGATGAGTTGTGAGTAGTTTACCCACAGACCTGGGTCCATAGTTATTAGCTAGATGGCTTCTTCTCTCTTTTTGGATCTCAATACATGTTCTCCCCTCTCTTGTGGAGATCTATTTGATGTAATCTCTTTTTTGCGGTGTGTTTGTGAGATCCGATGAATTGTGGGTTTATTATCAAGTTTATCTATGAATAATATTTGAATCTTCTCTGAATTCTTTTATGTATGATTAAGTTATCTTTGCAAGTCTCTTGAATTATCAGTTTGGTTTGGCCTACTAGATTGATCTTTCTTGCCATGGGAGAAGTGCTTAGCTTTGGGTTCAATGTTGCGGTGTCCTTACCTAGTGACAGAAAGGGTTGCAAGGCACGTATTGTATTGTTGCCATCGAGGATAACAAGATGGGTTTATATCACATTGCATGAAGAAGGTTCATCCACCCACAAGTTAACTTGAGGAGAAGGAGGAGATAATGGTGTGAAGCGGCACTGAGGCTGTCGCTGTGCTTAGGAAAATGGACAACAGAGAAAAGCTAAGTTGCTAAGTTTAAGCGACCAGTTTTAAATTTTGAGTTATCTTCCTCGAGCGATAGTACTTTGTATGGAAAACCTGTCTTGTGGAGGAACCAAATGCGTGATTGAGTCGGCGCCCTTACTTTGTTTGAGTCAGCTCAACAATTTAAGTGAGCTGCGACTAGTCATGACGAGGTTGCTTAGTCGGTGGCGACCCTTGACGAGCTGCTTTGAAGTTCCACACTGGTAGCTCACGGCAGGGGTGCTGCACCGGCAAGTTTCCACACAGTGTGGGGTGAAAACATACAAGGGAAGAAATCGAGTAAAGGAAATAACATTGCATTCGATGGCCTAAGATAGTGTATATTACAAAAATAACTTATCATGACACTAGCTAAATTGTTCTCGGCTG
>JAHIAM010011327.1:0-14441 GCA_021605205.1 Aegilops longissima
TGGAAGACCTCGAGGT
Source organism: Aegilops longissima (assembly GCA_021605205.1). NCBI lineage: Eukaryota > Viridiplantae > Streptophyta > Magnoliopsida > Poales > Poaceae > Aegilops > Aegilops longissima. The sequence goes on from JAHIAM010011327.1 coordinate 17, forward strand.
TTGGTAGCAACTTGATCTGAAGTTTCATGATCATCATCATTAACTTCCTCACTAATTGGTGTAGGAATCCTTGGAACTGATTTACGTGATGAACTACTTTCCAATAAGGGAGGGTACAATTACCTCATCAAGTTCTACTTTCCTCCCTCACTTCTTTGAGAAAACTTCTTCTCTAGAAAGGATCCATCTTAACAACGAATAACTTGCCTTCGGATCTGTGATAGAAGGTGTACCCAATAGTTACCTTTGGGTATTCTATGAAGCGCACTTCTCGATTTGGGTTCGAGCTTATCGGGTTAAAACTTTTCACATAAGCATCCAACTCAAACTTTAAAAACGACAGACTTAGGTTTCTCTAAACCATAGTTCATCGGTGTCATCTCAGCGGTTTAGATGGTGCCCTTTTAACGTGAATGCAGCTGTCTCTAATGCATAACCCCAAAATGATATTGGTAAATCGGTAAGAGACATCATTGATCGCACCATATCAAATAAAATGCAGTTCTGACGTTCGGACACACCATTAACGTTGTGGTGTTCCGGTGGCGTGAGTTGAAACTATTCCACTTTGTTTTAATTGAAGACCAAACTTCGTAACTCAAATATTCATCTCCCGATCAGATCGGAAACTTTATTTTCTTGTTACGATGATTTTCACTTCACTCTGAAATTCTTTGAACTTTTCAACTATTTCAGACTTATGTTTCATCAAGAGATATCCATATCTGCTCAAATCATCTGTGAAGGTCAGAAAATAATGATACTTGCCACGAGCATCAACACTCATTGGATCGCATACATCGGTATGTATTATTTCCAACAAGTCGATGGCTTCGTTCCATTGTTCGGAGAAGCGGAGTTTTAGTCATCTTGCCCAAAGGCGGTTACAAGCATCAAATGATTCATAATCAAGTGATTCAAAAGCCCATCGTATGGAGTTTCTTCATCGCTTTACACCAATATGACCTAAACTGCGGTTGCCACAAATAAGTTGCACTATCATTATTAACTTTCATCTTTTGGTTTCAATATTATGAATATGTGTATCCACGATCGAGATCCAAAAACCATTTTCATTGGGTGTATGACCAGAAGGTTTTATTCATGTAAGCAGAACAAAATTATTCTCTAACAAATGAATAACCGTATTGCAATAAACATGATCAAATCATATTCATGCTAGCAAAACACCAAATAACATTTATTTAGGTTCAACACTAATCCCGAGTATAGGGAGTGTGCATGATGATCATATCAATCTTGGAACTACTTCCAACACTCATCGTCACTTCCCCTTCAACTAGTCTCTGTTTATTCTAACTCCTGTTTGAGTTACTAATCTTAGCAACGAACAGTATCAAATACTCGGGGCTACTATAAACACTAGTAAGGCACACATCAATAACCTGTATATCAAATATACCTTGTTCACTTTGCCATCCTTCTTATCCACCAAATATTAGGGCATTTCCTTCCGGTGACCATTTCCTTTGCGGGTTAAGCACTTTCGGTTTAGGCTTTGGTCCAGCTTTGGGCTTCTTCCGGGGGTGACAACCTTGTATTTCTTGAAGTTCCCTTTCTTTCCCTTTGCCCTTTTCTTGAAACTAGTGGTCTTGTCAATCATCAACACTTGATGCTCTTTCTTGATTTCTACCTTCGTCGATTTCAACATCACGAAGAGCTGGAATCGTTTTGTCATCCCTTGCATACTATAGTTCATCACAGTTCTAGTAACTTAGTGATGGTGACTGAAAATTTTGTCAATCACTATCTTATCTGGAAGATTAACTCCCACTTGATTCAAGCGATTGAAGTACCGGACAATCTGAGCACATGCTCACTAGTTGGCGATTCTCCTCCATCTTTTAGCTATAGAACTTGTTGGAGACTTCATATCTCTCAACTCGGTATTTGCTTGAAATATTAACTTCAACTCCTGGAACATCTCATATGGTCCATGGCGTTCAAAACGTCTTTGAAGTCCGATTCTAAGCCGTTAAGATGGTGCACTAAACTATCAAGTAGTCATCATATTGAGCTAAAGCGTTCATAAATCGCATTTGCTCCTGCAATAGGTCGTCACCTAGCGGTGCATTAAGGACATAATTCTTACGTGCAGCAATGAGGATAAACCTCAGATCACGGATCCAATCCGCATCATTGCTACTAACATTTTTCAATACAATTTTCTCTAGGAACACATATAAAAACATAAAGCAAAACATAGGGAAGCAACAACCGAGCTATTGATCTACAACATAATTTGCAAAATACTACCGGGACTAAGTTCATGATAAATTAAAGTTCAATTAATCATATTACTTAAGAACTCCCACTTAGATAGACATCCCTCTAGTCATTTAAGTGATTCGTGATCCAAATCAACTAAACCATGTCCGATCATCACGTGAGATGGAGTAGTTTCAATGGTGAACATCACTATGTTGATCATATCTACTATATGATTCACGTTCGACCTTCGGTCTCCGTGTTGAGGCCATATCTGTATATTAGGCTCGCCAAGTTTAACCTGAGTATTCGCGTGTGGCAACTGTTTTACCCGTTGTATTTGAGCGTGGAGCCTATCACCCCGATCATCCGTGGGTCTCGACGAAGAACTTTTATAGGGTGCATACTCGGGAGAACACTTCTTGATATTTAGTGAGAGATCATCTTATAATGCTACCGTCAATCAAAGCAAGATAAGATGCATAAAGGATAAACATCACATGCAATCAATATAAGTGATATGATATGGCCATCATCATCTTGTGCTTGTGATCTCCATCTCAAACACCGTCGTGATCACCATCGTCACCGGCGCGACACCTTGATCTCCATCGTAGCATCGTTGTCTTTGCCAACTATTGCTTCTCACTATCGCTTTACCGCTTAGTGATAAAGTAAAGCAATTACATAAGGTTGCATTTCATACAATGCGACAACCATATGGCTCCTGCCGATTGCGATCTTTCGGTTACAAAACATGATCATCTCATACAATAAAATATAGCCCGTCTTGGCCATATCACATCACAACATGCCCTGCAAAAACAAGTTAGGCGTCCTCTACTTTGTTGTTGCAAATTTTACGTGGCTGCTACGGGCTGAGCAAAACCGTTCTTACCTCGCATCAAAACCACGCGATAGTTTGTCAAGTTGGTGCTGTTTTAACCTTCGCAAGGACCGGGCGTAGCCACTTTCGGTTCAACTAAAGTGAGAGAGGCGGACACCCCGGGTCACCTTTAAGCAGCGAGTGCTCGGGGTGAAACCAGTCTCGGCGTAAGCGTCTGCGTAATGTCGGTCCGGGCGCTTCATCTCCAATACCGCCGAACCAAAGTATGACATCTGGTAAGCGGTATGACTTGTATCGCCTAAACTCACTTGTGTTCTACTCGTGCATATAACATCAACGCATAAAACCTGGCTCGGATGCCCTTGTTGGGGGCGTAGTAATTTCAAAATTTTCCCTCGCACATGCAAGATCATGGTGATGGTATAGCGAGAGGGGAAATGTTGTCCCGTCCCTCCGTATCCGTGGCCGGGCGTTATGACAATCCGGTTGATGTAGTCGTCGTCTTCCGATCCGACCGATCCAAAATGCGAGCGGGGCACCTCCGGTTCAGCACCGTTCAGCTCGATGGCGATCCCGGACTCGATCTAGCAAAGTGTGGGATGAGTTCCGTCGACCTGACGGCGTGGTGGCGATGATGATGCTCTGGTAGCGAGGCCGCCTAAACTCAGCGACGATATGGCCGAGGTGGAATATGGTGGGGGGCACCGCTGCGGCTAAAGGAGCGATCCGTGGATCAACTTGTGTATCCATGGGGTGCCCCCCCTTTTATATAAAGGAAAGGGGTGCGGCCGGCCCTAGGAGGGCGGCCAAAGTGTGGAGTCCTAAGGACTCCCTAGTCCTAAAAATTCCACCTCCCTTGTTGGAGTAGGAGAAGGGGGAAAGGGGAGAGGAATAAGGAAAGGGGGCTCGCCCCTTGTCCAATCGGACCGAGGGGGGGCGCAGGCCTCCTTCCTTTTAGCCTCTCCCTCTATTCCTGTAGCTGGCCCTATCTCCGGCAATTCCGTAACTCTCCGGTACTCCGAAAAATACCGAATCCTCGGAACCTTTCGAACTCGAATATAGTCGTCAATATATCGATCTTTCGTCTCGACCATTTGAGACTCCTCGTCATGTCCCGATCTCATCCGGGACTCCGAACTCCTTCGGTACATCAAAACTCATAAACTCATAATATAAGCATCCCGAAACCTTAAGCGTCCGGACCCTACGGGTTCGAGAACTATGAACATGACCTAGAACTATTCTTGGTCAATAACCAATAAGCGGAACCTGGATGCTCATATTGGCTCCTACATATTCTCGAAGATCTTTTCGGTCAAACCGCATAACAACATCCGTTGTTCCTTTGTCATCGGTATGTTACTTGCCGAGATTTGATCGTTGGTATCAATACCTAGTTCAATCTAATTTTAAATCTCTTTACTCGTTCGTAATGCATCATTCCTAACTAACTCATTCTTCATTGCTTGCAAGGCTTATAGTGATGTGCATTACCGAGAGGCCCGGAAGATACCTCTCCAAACAATCGGATGACAAAACCTAATCTTGAAATCGCCAACCCAACATGTACCTTTGGAACACCTTAGTACTCCTTTATAATCACCCGATTCGTTGTGGCGTTTGGTAGCACCAAAGTGTTCCTCCTTAGCGGGGTTGCATAATCTCATAGTTACGGGAACATGTATAAGTCATGAAAAAGCAATAGCAATATACTAAGCGATCAAGTGCTAGGCTAGCGGAATGGGTCATGCCAATCAATCATTCTCCTAATGATGTGATCCCATTAATCAAATAACAACAATGTCTATGGTTAGGAAACATAACCATCTTTGATTAATAGGCTAGTCAAGTAGAGGCATACTAGTGACTATATGTTTGTCTATGTATTCACACATGTATGTTTTGGTTAATACAATTAGGCATGAATAATAAATTTATCATGAAATAAAAATAAATAATAACTTTATTATTGCCTCTGGGCATATTTCCTTCATATTCTCTTTTAAAACTATTTGTTGCATTTGTGTTTATGACAAATTTGCCCATCAAGTTGAAATAGATATTTTTATCTAGGGGTATGTGAACGGAAATTCCAACCGACCCTATTTAAGAAGGTTAAATTTAGTTGAAAGAAAGCGAGTACTTGAAGAAAAATTGAAAAGAATTGAGGGAGAAGATGGAATTGGGTTTATGTTGCCGATGTGGTCGATGATCACAAGATCAAGATGGAAAAATCGGCGAAGATTAGAAAGATTAGAAAATATGCCATCGATAGTGAGGCTTGGTATCATTATGTTGTTGGATCAATTGTTACCTTAGTTGCGATCTTGATTGCATTTGTTGTTGCATTTAAATGCTTTAGCTAGAGAGTTATTTGTTTGTTGCATTTAAGTGTTGTATGAACTTTATGTATGAACTTGTATTAATTTGGTCTATTGGTTGTTGTGTAATGAAGATGGGCGGCAATGGATGTCACGATGACCGATGCTCTCCCGTTCGTTGAGGCGTGCATACTTTTACCTTTTTGAGGCAAACAAGCGAAGGGATGGTTTATGCCTTGTCCATGTGCTGGATGTAAGAATGGTGCAAATTACTCCGTCAAGAACCATTCCGTCCACTGTTGAGTCGGTTTCATGCCCACTATAATGTTTGGACCAAGCAGGAGAAAGAGGGGTTATGATGGAAGACAATGAAGAAGAAGGGGCGGCGACAACTATCCGGCCATGGGTTCCCTGAATCGATGATACAACAATGGGGAAGAAGCTGAGCGGTAATGGGGGAAAAACTGGGCGGCAAGGGGAAGAAGCTGAAGAAGGGCATCGGATGAGCCCGTTGATGATCTAAGGTCGGGCCATTCCGATGCAAAGAAGAAGCTAGAAAGTGATTTGGAGAAGAAGAAGTTGCAGCATGTTAGAGGATCACAAAAATTGTTGTACCCAGTTGCGTAAGTGATAAGAAAAAGCTGGGCACCACTTGGGAATTCTGCAATGGAAGAAAATGGTGTTCGACAAGGGATTTGGAAAGTTCTTTGGTAATGATAAAGGATATGCTTCCAAAGGACAACGAATTGCCGGAAATCGTCTGAAGCAAGAAGGATTCTTCCCTCTAGGGTTAGAGGTGCGAAAGATACATGCATGCCCTAATGATTGCATCCTCTACCGGTGGTCTAAGTTTGAGCGCTTGCCGGTATGTGGTGCATTGGCTATAAGATCAGCGCGATGAGCATGGGTGATGTCGGGCGCGGAAGAAATTCCTGCCAAGGTGATGTGGTATTCTCCTATAATACCACGGTTGAAGCGTTGTTCCAAAACAAAAGAGCATGCCAAAGCGTGCGATGGCACAAAAAGCCGTAAGAAAAGGCGGAAAGTTGAAGTACCGGTGACGGGTGGATGGAAAAAATCGAAAGAAATGCGGGAAGGGTTTTGCGAGATGGCGCAAAGGGTGTATGGTTTGGTCTAAGCCGGATGGCATTAATCCTTTTGGGGCGACGGCCCATAGCACCTGGCCGTGACTCTATGTTTTATAACCTTCCTCCTTGGTTGTGCATGAAGCGGAAGTTCATTATGATGCGGTGCTCATCCAAGGCCCTAAACAACCAACAGCGACATTGATGTGTACCTAAGGCCATTAGTTGAAGAACTCTTACAAGCGTGGAATGGAACAGGTTGCGTCGTGGGATGAGCACATGGGGAAGAATTTGACCTAAAGGCGTTGATGTTCGTGACCATCAATGATTGGCCTGCTCTCGGTAACCTTCGGGACAGGCAAACAAGGGATACCGCGGATGCACGCCTTGTTTTGGATGATAAGCGGTATATATTTGAATAGTTGTATGAAGAATGTTACAGGACATTCGATTTTCTTCAAGGCGGCATCCGTAAGAAAAAAGGCAAGCATTTCAAAAGGTGAGGCGGATCACCGGAAGAACCTCCCACCCGTCTTGGTGCTGATGTACATGATATGGTCAAGGATTTGAAGGTGATATTTGGTAAGGGTCTGGCGGACAACCTTTGTTCAAAAGGGCGCGGGCCTTACCATGTGGAAGAAGAAATCTATATTTTGGGACCTGCCATATTGGAAACACCTAGAGGTCCGCTCCTTTCGGCGTGATGCCGGACAAAGAATCTTTCGTGACCCTGCTTGGCTTCTTGGGCGTGTATGAGAAAGACAAAAGATACACACGAGGCAGGAGGACCAACAACGTATGCACGGAGAAGGCGGCATATATCGGGGTCATGCAAGCTCGCTCTTACCAAAGAAGAAGAAATCTTCTTTGAATGCCTGCTTTCGAATTAAGGTACCGTCGGCTTCCTCGAATATAAAGGGAATAATAAACATGGCGGAGAAAAAGTTCCGGAACCTAAAGTCTCATACTGCCGGTTATGGCCTTACTGCTTCGGTTGCATTGAGGGCTTCTAGGAAAGCGTTCGATTAGCCATTGTGAAGCTATGTGCATTTCTCAACAATTCTCGAGAAGGTAATCGATCCAAAAATCATACCAAAGGTTCTGAGAATGATTTGGTGCAATGTCTTGTCGGTTTGGTTGGTGTTCCCACCATCCTTCTTCAACATCATGGCCCGTCCTAGTTCACCTATCTTGAAGAGATTAACGTTTTGGGTCGTATTTCTACACAATATGTTCCCCTTTGAGAGGTTCATAGGAGTCTTAAAGAAATATGTTCATAAGTGCTAGGCGGAAGGAAATCTCAAGGGCCATCAAAATGAGGAGGTCATTGAGTTTTGTATTGACTTTATTCGACCTTAAGCGATTGGTGTTCTGAATCCGGCATAAGGGGGCCCGGATGGAAAAAGGCAGCTAGGAGGAACAAATAATATGTATGGACGGACATTCTCTCCTTTCACACTACAGTTCTCGAAATTCCGCCTTGGTGGCTCCAATATGGATGAACACAAAATTTGCTACGCTCCAAACACCGGGGGCGGTCCGATGGTGGATTACGTGAACAAACCGGGGTTTGCCCGGTGGTTGCGGAACCACGTACCATGCATAACACCTCTATTGAAGATGACATGTACTTGCTGTCGATTACCATCTTGAATATAATGACTTTCAAAATGCGAGATAAATGGTAATACATTTTAAAGCCCAAGATAAGAAGAGCACCAACCAAAAGCAGTGGTGTCCGTTTGATCAGAAACCAAGGCGGGAAAGGAAACATATTATGGTTATATCAGGACATATGGAACTTGACTATCGGCGTGGTTTAAAGGTCCCTTTGTTTGGTGCAAATGGGTCAATATGAACGAGGCGGGGAGTAACGGAAGACCCGGATGCGAATGAAACAGTGGATCTCAACAATCTTGCGTGTTGAACGAACCATTCGTCCTAGCCAATGATGTGGACAGGTTTTCTATGTGAAGGACATGTCTACCAAGCCAAGAAAAAGAAAAGATAAGGAAGCGAATTCATCGTCGATGAGCCAAGCGGCACATAGTTCTTTACGGGAAGAGAAACATCGTGGGTGGATGACAAGGCAGACAAGTCAGAATATTATGAAAAGTTTGATGAAATTTCTCCATTCACAGTGAATATTGACCCGAGCATCCGTTAAATGATGAAGATTTTCCATGGTTCCGGCAAGGGACACCCGGAAGAAAAGTTTCACCCCAAAGATGCAGGATGTGATCGGCTTCACTATCATCACTTTCTTACTGTTTCACACAGGAGGAATCTCGTAATAGTTAGGGTAGTTATGTGTTTTGGCATTTGAAGGCGAAGAAATTTTATGTGCATACAAATTCTTTCACGCCTTTCTGATTTTTAAAGATAAATTATTCACAAACTAGTGATTCACACTAATTTCAAATAATTCAAAATTTAAACTATTCAAATTTGAAAACTACGGGCACTAACAGAAAGTTTGTAATTTTTGTACCTAAAGAAAAATATTCACAAAAGAAACTCTAAATACACAAAAAAACAACACAAAAATAAATAAAAGCAAAAAAAGCCCGCCTACTAGGTGGGGCGGCCCCATCGACTAAAACCCCACATTGTTGGGGCCGGGATCAGGCCAAAAAAATGGGCCCTGAAGGGCAACAAAAAACATAGGCCCGATGGCCTTGCTTTGGAGAGGGCTCGGAGGCGACCTTGGCACCTTCCCGGGAACTTTCCATATTTGCTCCAACTCTTGCCATTTTGGCATTGAATATGATATTCCCCGTGGTTGGGTTTTCCTCTTGTTGCATTTTGTCCATGTCATGCATTTTATATTATGTCATCATGTGCATCGCATTTGCATCGTGTTAAGTCTCATGATTGAGCATTTTTCCGTTGTCCGTTTTGCAATCCGGCCTCCTATCTTCCCCGGTCCCTTTTACGTTTTTCCGGTTGCGGGTATTAAACCTTCTCGAAATGGACGAGGTTTGTCTAGTGGTTGGTATAACACCGGAGACCACCGGTCAAGTTTGGTCATTTGGAGCTCGTTTGGTACTCAGCGGTTAACCCCAGAGGCCTCTTTTTTGCAGCCCACCCCTTCAAAAACCCAATAACCCATCTAAGTCACCTCCATGCTCTCCGTCGTTCGATCACGATCGTGTGGTAACTACACCTCATTTGGACTCTCCTAGCTCCCTCATGCCTATTTAAGCAAACCCCCCAAAATGGGATCATTTCCCCAAACCCTAGCATTTTGCCCCCGCCCGCCCGGACACGTCCGGCGGCGGAAACCGTCCGCCCGCCCCCCATTGTCCCATTAAGCCAAACGTATAACCCCTTCGTGCCGGCCCAATCCCGGCCGCCGGGCCAGTCCCCCGCCCCCCAGGCCCCAGCATCGCCCACGCCGGCCCTTGCCCGGAAGCCCCCACCAAACCCGCCCCTTAAAGCCCAAAACCCGCCCGGTAATGCCTGGCCAAAGCCCGGGCCCTTCCCGCCCCCTCCGGGCCGCCCCCGAAACTCCTTCAGCCCGGCAACCCGCGCCCGATCCGGTCGGGCCCGATCAACCCGGGGGCCCCAGCCGGCGTTGACCTCTTCTCCCTCTCTTTTCTCTAAGTCCCTAGTTCTTCGTTATTTGTGCATTTTCATCGTGCTATATCTTGCATCCGTAGATCCATTTTTGGTATAATATGTCAAAATGTTCGTCTCGAAAGAGTAGATCATTTCATTCCATTGCATCATTTTCATTTGAGCTCATCTTGATGCCCGAAATGCTGTTGGAAGAGTGCTATTGCTGATAGTTTCTGATTTTTTATCAGAAGTTGCACTTTTTTATTTTGCTATGATTAATATGTGCACCCTATGAATTTGAGTCCTACATGTGTTTTGTAAAATGCCATGCCATCTTTCTAGGGGTGTATGTGTATTTTTGTGATCTATGTGGTGACTAGCACAAGCATGCAAAGTAGGTGTCCTAATGTTGCTGATTTCAGCCCTGTTTTAGCTGATTTTGATGCCATGTTTGCTTGATGATACCAAGAGATCTATGCATATTTTGAGATACTTCAGTAAGGGTGTTTTGTAAAGCATGACTTGCTCTATCCATTCCATGCCTCTGTTTGCAATTATGGGATGCCATAGCTTGAGTCAATCGAGCTCTACTTTTGCTACCAAATGTTTCCTGGCAGATTGTATCGTGTTATTCAATTTTGCCAGGATGTTGTGGTTGATATTAGGCTATGTTAGTGTTCTTGCCATGGATGTCTTCTATGTCATGTCTTCTTGATGTATGTATGCTTAGTTTATCATTTGAGGCTCTGTAGTGAGTGCATTGAGCTTGTAAACATGCCATCTCGTTATCAGTTTTTGACATGTCAAGTTGCTGAATCTGTTAACAAGACTTTCAATATTGACATGGGTGTTACTATATTTTCTAGTCCTTTTTGGCTTATGGTCAGTAAGGGACTTTTGTTCTAGGCTTTGAGTAGATTCATTCCATGCCATGTTTTGCTATTTTAAGGTCCTGTAGCATGTAGTTTTGTTGCTCTGAACATTGCAACCTGTTACTGTTTTTGCCATGTCCAGCCTGTTACTTTGGCACTTTTGCCATGCTTGTTTGAACATGTTATGATGTGAACTAGCCGTAGCTCAGTTCTCATCTTTTGTCGATCATCATGTGTAGATCCTGCCATTGCTTTCTTATTACATTTGGGTGCAGTAAGCAATTAATTGTTGCTTGCTAAGTGGCATCATGCTGTTAATGGCAGATTTGGCCATTCTTGTTTTGCTTGTTTCCAAACCGTGCATCCGATTCCGGTGATCTTTATATCGATTTCAACGAAATCATCTCATCTTTCAGTGGCATGCTTGGTTTGCCAAGTTGATGCCTGGTTCATCATTTTCCTTCCGGTGCACATAAGCATTGCATATTCTCATCATATCATGCCATGTTTTGCATCATGTTGATTGTGCATTGCACCGTGATTTTATTTGGTTCCTTTGTTTGTGTTGTTGCTTTGGGTAGAGCCGGAAGGCGAGTCGTGAGCGAGGAACCTGTTGAAACGTTTTAGGATCAAGCTTTGACAACTCGGAGAACATTTGGGCCGAATGACCATACCCTCGAAATCACTTCTATCTTTGCTATGCTAGTTGCTGCTCTTTTGCTATGCCTATTGCGATGCCTACCACTTGCTATATCATGCCACCCATATTGCCATGTCAGCCTAACCATCCTTTCCTAGCAAACCGTTGATTGGCTATGTTCCGCTTTGCTCGGCCTTCTTATAAGGTTGCTAGTTGCGGGTGAAGCTGAAGTTTGTTCCTTGTTGGAACATGGAGATGATGTTCCTTTTTGGAACATGTTTACTTGTTGGGGATATCACAAATATATATATCTGCTATAATTAATACATCTATATACTTGGTAAAGGGTGGAAGGCTCGACCTTATGCAGGTGTTTTGTTCCTCTTGCCACCCTAGTTTCCGTCATCGGTGTTATGTTCCTTGATTTTGCGTTCCTTACGGTTGGGTGATTTATGGGACCCCCTTGACATTCGCTTTGAATAAGACTTGTCGCAAGGCCCAACTTTGGTTTTACCATTTGCCACCTAAGCCTTTTCCCGGGTTTTAGCCGAGGTCTTTTATTTAAACCCGGGCCATTCTCCTTGATTCTGGTCCAACCGGCGTTCCGGCCCCCGGCAATCCGGGGTTTAGCAACCCGCGTCTTGCCCTCCGGTGTGCCCGAGGCGAGATATGTGCAGCTCCTATCGGGTTTTGTCGGCCTTGGGTGGCTTCTGGTCTTGTTTTATTCTTTGTAAATGTCTTGTAGTCGGGATTCGAGATTGATCGGGTCTTCCGGTGAAGAATAATCCCTTTTGACCGTGAGAGCTTATAATGGGCTAAGTTGGGACACCCTGCGGGGTAATATCTTTGGCCGTGCCCGGTTATGAGGAGATGGGAATTTGTTAATGTCGGTTGTAGAAAACCCAAAGTTGACCTCAATAAAATACACATCAACCGGTTGGTTGATGGTCTCTTCTGGTCAGGGAAGTGAACCGGTTGGAGTTATGTCGGCGTAAGTAGTTGGGATCACTTCTTGATCACTACTAGTTTCCACCGTGCTTTGCTTCTTTTCGCTCTCTTTTGGTAGCCACCATATTGCTAATTTCCTGCAGCTCCACTTTACTACTCTTCCTTCCTATTAGCTTAAATAGTCTTGATCTGGGTGTGAGATTTGAGTCCCGTGACTCAAATATTCCGGCGGGTTCCGATGAGGCGGTCGGTGATTCACCGAGCTCAAGTGGGAGTTCGACGAGGCTGGTCGTTACTATGTGTCGTTTCGGATGATCGTAGTGGTGCCCGTTGGGACGATTGGGATCTGTGTTAGCATTTGGGGTATCTTCTTTATTTTGGTTCCGTGTGGACCTTGAGTGTACTCGAATGATGTTTTATTTATGTCTTTGTGAAGTGGGTTGTAAGCCAACTATTATCTTTCCTTAATTATTACATGGGTTTGTGAAGATTACCTCACTTGCGACATTGCTTTCAATGCGGTTATGCCTCTAAGTCGTGCCTCGAACGGGGAATATACCGCATCACCAAGTTTAATAGGCCTTCCAAAGGCCCCTACTTGATTGTTTTTGGCGTTGTTGAGTCTAGAATGGAAAATGTTTTGAGTCTTAGGATTTATATATCGGATAGGATTCTTTTTACTCCTCGGTCCTTAAATGCTCTAGTGAGGTATCTGGGGGGTTTTGACTCTTCTCTTCTCAAATTTCACTAAAATTTTTTTAGGATCGTGGGTATCTTGGAATCGTTGATGGTTTTGTGGCGGAACATTGTTCTTGGTGCCTCGACATTTGGGGTTGTGGCGGTGTCCGGGGAGTTGAGCTCAGGGTGTTGTCGTCACAATTTTATCGTTGATTCGGAATACGAGTTTTGGACATCGAAATCTCTTTTGTGCATTGTTGGTGAGATAACATAGGATCTTGTGGGAGTCGGGGAATTGCCATGACCATAACGGATGTTTTTGAAGGTGGGTAACGATTTCGAGGATTTCTTGGTTATGTGTTGTGGATGGATCTGTGGATCTAGGTATTGTTAGTTTGGGTGATATATTTTGTGTCCCTTATCCCCCACCAGATTGCATAACCAGAAAGTTTGGGGAGTTTATAGGTGGGAATTCTAGTAGCTTACGGGATATTCTTTCCGCGGATGTATGATTTGAGATTGGGGTTCAACGTCTTGGTCCGCCCATTCACGGTCGATTCTGATGGTGGAGGGCAAAGAATCCTTGGCTATGCTGATTGGGGCGTCTTGTTAGTCATTCGTGCGTCCGCTATCCGTCGGTCGTGTGGGCCCCACCCGAACTGGGCGAAATCTCTATCATGTGTTTGTTCGGCTCATTCTAGCGGTCAACCTTTTGTTTTCAGTTGTGATATTGAATTGTTTCTAAGGCGATGTTGTTTTCCATATCCTTTATCTAAGTGGCTTCTCACCTTAATGGGGTGTGATGATTAACTTTGGAATTCATTGTTCATTCTTGTTGAATTTATTGTGAAGACTATATGTTGCAAATTTCAATCCGTTGATTCTACTTATCAATTTGTCTATCAAAGGACTAACGGATGTCACCCTCTCCGGGATGGCTCCAAGCGTCGAATCCGGATGCAATGATGGGGATCGTCAATCCTCCACCTCCACCTCCACCTCCGCCTCGGAGGCCGGCAAGCTATCATGGCAGCCACCAACCATCTCAGTTGGTGTTTGTAGTACCAAGATGTCTTTCGGAAGAGCTTGGGTATGCCTCCTCCGGCGTTGAGTTTTGCCGATCGGCACGCGAACCCGTTCAGCGTCCATAGCTTGGACCTGATGAGCTGAAAATTGAAGGCCTTTCGATGAACAAGCGTCGGTTTGATCGGACCGTTCATCCCCTTGGGGTTTTTGTTCTTTTG
>JAHIAM010011330.1:0-11745 GCA_021605205.1 Aegilops longissima
TTCTCCACACAATCCCTCATCATATTCTATCCACCCATAGTGCTATATACATGGCTCACGCTCATGTATTGCGTGAAGGTTGAAAAAGTTTGAGATTATTTAAGTATGAAACAATTGCTTGGCTTGTCATCAGGGGTATAGAAGTTGGGAACATCTTTGTGTGTGAAAATGAAGCATAGCCTAACTATATGATTTTTAGGGTTGAACTTTCTTTTGCCATGTTATTTTGAGAAGACATGATTACTTTGTTAGGTATGCTTGAAGTATTACTATTTCTTATCAATATGCTTTTATTTTGTATTCATTTGGATCTGAACATTCATGCCACAATAAACAAAATCACATTATGAATTATGCTAGGTAGCATTCCACATAAAAATTCTTTTATCATTTACCTACTAGGGAATGACGGAAATTAAGCTTAGGGATGCTTGATCGTCTCAACGTATCTATAATTTTGATTGTTCCATGCTATTATATTACCCTTTTGGATGTTTATTGCCTTTATTTTACATTTATATCATTTTGGGACTAACCTACTAAGGAGGCCAACCCATATTGCTGTTTTTTTGCCTATTTCAATTTTGAAGAAAAGGAGTATCAAGCAGTAAAACAAATGAAACCTTGGGAGCGTGATTTTTGGAATGAGCGTGATCCGGAGGAGCTTGAGTGCAAGTCAAGCTTAGGGACCCACGAGATAGGAGCCTCCCCCACAGCAGGCGCGCCCTGTCTCATGGGCCCCTCGGCTGACCACCGGCGTTCTTCCTCCTATATACCTCGTGCCCGAAAACATCCGGGGCACCACGAACTCAATTTCCACCGCCGTAACCTTCTGTATCTGAGATCTCATCTTGGAGCCTTCTAGGCACTCTTGCCGAAGGGAATCAACCATGGAGGCCTCTACATCAACATCCTTTCCGGTGAGTTGTGAGTAGTTTACCACAGACCTATGGGTCCATAGTTATTAGCTAGATGGCTTCTTCTCTTTTGGATCTCAATACAATGTTCTCCCCTCTCTTGTGGAGATCTATTGATGTAAACTCTTTTTGCGGTGTGTTTGTCGAGATCGATGAATTGTGGGTTTATGATCAAGTTTATCTATGAATAATATTTGAATCTTCTCTGATTCTTTTATGTATGATTGAGTTATCTTATAAAGTCTCTTGAATTATCAGTTTGGTTTGGCCTACTAGATTGGTCTTTCTTGCCATGGGAGAAGTGCTTAGCTTTGGGTTCAATCTTGCGGTGTCCTTGATGTGAGAAGGGTTGCAAACACGTATTGTATTGTTGCCATCGAGGATAACAAGATGGGGTTTATATCATATTGCATGAGTTTATCCCTCTACATCATGTCATCTTATGTCGTTACTCTGTTCTTATGAACTTAATACTAGATGCAGGCAGAGGTGAGTCGATGTGGAGTAATAGTAGTAGATCTGAGAAGTCGGTCTACTTGTTATGGGCGTGATGCCTATACATGATCATGCGGATAATCTCATAACTATGCGCTTTTCTATCAATTGCTCGATGTAATTTGTTCACCCAGTAATACTTATGCTATCTTGAGAAGCCACTAGTGAAACCTATGCCCCGGGTCTATCTCTTATCATATTTGCTTCCAATCTACTTTTACTTGCATCTTTACTTTTGCATCTATATTATAAAATACCAAAATATATTTATCTTATCTTACTATATTTATTAGATCTCACTTTTGCAAGTGGCCGTGAAGGATTGACAACCCCTTTATTGCGTTGGTTGTGAGTTCTCGATTTGTTTGTAGGTCGTGGGACTTTTGAGGCCTCCTCTTTGGATTGATACCTTGGTTCTCAAAACTGGGGAAATACTTACGCTACACTTGCTGCATCACCCTCTCTCTCTTAGGAACACCAGCATAAGCTCAAGACATAGCACACCCACCAGCTCGGAGAAACCGGACACCACATGTTCTAGCCCAAGAATCGAGATGAAGTCTTACGGAATCTGACTTTGTAACATAGAACAAACCAGCTCTCTATTACAACATGAATATGAATACAAGGTCTCGGCTATTACAATGAATATGCTTGGCACGACTACACTATGCCAACCACAGTTGCTCTATGCAAGCACATAACAACTTCGAGGCAGCGGAACCTCTCACGCTTGTGAAAATGAGCGATGAACTCCAATCATGAGGACTCGGCTGGAGCGTTTATCCTAGCTTTGAACACAAGAACTACACCAAGCAAGCAATCAGGCATGACACAAAGCGGCATGACATGCCGTCGATACATGAATGTACTTGGCTCACAATAACCAAAAGCAATCAAGATGAGACAACAACATGGTGATTACAGGTTAACAAGGATTAACATGATACTATCGGATCAATCCTAGCATGAACAAGATGAACATGATACAGCTAGCACAATATGAGCATGGCATGAACTTATGAACATGATGATACTAGCATGCAACAGGTTAACATTATCATGCACCAACTTACGCTTTCGGGTTAACTTAAGTGCATCTAGTGCCCCTAGTGATTTTGGTGTATTGAAGACTTATAGGTTAAGTAACCGATGCGTTTGTGAGTGTACAGCCTATAAGTCTATGAGGAGTTTGATATTTCAGGTGAAAGTCGACCCTAAAAATGAAGTTCTTCAAGCTGAAGACTTTGATATTCGAAGACTTTACGAAGACTTTGAAAGTGAAGAAATTGGTGTGACCTTGAAGACTTGGTATTACGCTTGAGGAACATGAGCGTGAAGACTTTTGTTTTCGTAGTTTCATTTTCTCTTTCTTGAGTCATAGGAAACACCGTCTTTGTTAAAGTTAGAAATACTAAGGGAAAATTTCCATTTGATGCTCAACTCAAAATCCTACACCTACCAATCCCTTGAGTGAAGCCTTTGGAAATCTCATACTGTTCGATCAATTTCTTGAGTGACAAAGAAGAAGCTCTTACAGTGTTGAGAATTATGACGAGGAGTTAAAATTACTTGATCTGAATTGCCTACGATGAGATCATAATGTAGAATTTGATGTTCAAATTTCCGACCGTTCTGTATCTCTTGGCATTGTTCCAAATATCTTATCCACCTAACGGTCATATCATTGAAGGGCATTTATGTCTTATCATGTCGGGCTGCTCCCTAGGCTATAAATAGCACCCCTACAACCACTAGCTGGTTGGCTGCTCAAGAGAACTTGACACTTGTCATTTGAAACATATCCTAGAAATTTGGCGAAAATCATCAAGTGAGGAAAAACCAAAGTGAGGAAAATCCAAAACCAAACCCTACAAACCCAAAGTGATTGAGCATCATGGAGAAATTGATCTGCGTGGATCGGCGCTTTTACCTTTGAAGACTGTGCTTCTTCCAGACGGTTAGGCGTCACGGTCTAGAAGCATCAAGAGGAATTGTGGATCGCGAGTGACCAAGTATGTGAAGGTTTGGAAGTACTGAAGACTTACCACAGTGATTGGGCCGAGGTCTGCGTGTAGTTCAAGGAGAATCTGAGTGAGGACTTGGTGTCTGAGCTGCGTGCTTTCGATGTTTGGTGTCCGGGACTGCGTGTCCTCGAGTTTAAATACTCAGCCGCTCAACCCAGACAAGCGAGACATCAGTTGGAACTGATCTACCAAATCATAGTCTTCACCAACCTACTGGTTATTTCCTCAACCCTTTCATTTCTTCATTCTTGTGTTGAGTGTTTGTTCATATCATGTTTGAAGACTTTGGTGAAGACTTTCTCAATTTCCTCGGTCAATTTCTTGATCTGTTTGTCTTCATCTTGTGTTATCCTGATTACGCTTTACATACTCTGTGATTGTCTTCATTTCATCATGATGACTATGCTTTGTCTGTTATGCTTACTTGAGTACTTATTCCGCTGCATGTATTTCTTAGCTAAGGAATTTCCTCACCATAAATTCCTCGTTGAAGAACTTAAAATTCTCTAAAATCGCCTATTCACCCCCCTCTAGTCGATATAGCACTTTCAATTGGTATCGAGCAAGGTACTCCCTTGTTTTGTGTGATTTTGGTTTAACCACAGGAGTTTTAGTTATATCGAGCCTTGGTATGATCAAGGTCTCGGCGGGGTGTCCTACCTTGATGGGACGGACTACCCCTCTTGGAAGAACAAAATGCGAATGCATCTTGAAGCAATTGACAACGATCTACGGTATGTTGTGACAAAAGGTGTTTCTCAGTCCACCTCTCAGAATGATCTTGATGTGAAGAGATTCAAGCAACTCGATTCTCAAGCGAAGAATATCATATGTGCCATCGAGCAAAGGTCATATGGAAGAGTGAGTGCTGGAATACACCAAACTCATAGGGACGGGCTGTCCAAAGTAAATGAAGGTGTTTCAACTCAGCGTGACTCTCGAGTTGATGTTCTTGAATCTTTTCAACGCTTCAAAAGACTCGACAAAGAAAATGTTCAACAAACCTTGATCGCCTCATGACATCTCAAATGAGCTTCAAGCCTTTGGTGCCATGACATCACCGACCATGAGGTGGTGAAGAAATTGCTAAGATCGCGATTCCTCATTTGATACTCTAGCGATGATACAAACGAGCTGATTATAAGTCTCTTGATCCTGCGATATCCTCGAAGGCTAAATACTCACGAGTTCGACTTCTTTGAAAAGAGATCTCTATGGTTACGGCTATGGAAAAACGCGTTACGAAGGCCAGGCTGAATCTGAATCAAGTGAAGACTCGGTAGTAGCCTTGGAGATCTGAAGAATTTGGCAGGGAGCTAACCTTTGCTCGTGAAGAAATTCCAGAAATTCACAGGCGTGGTTTTTGGAAAATCCTCAAGGCGGTTATTCCTCATCTAGTGACTATAAGACTTTGCCACAAATGCAAGAAACCTGGTCACTATATCCAAATCATCTCTCGATTGGAAAAGGAATTAAGAAAGAAGAAACACAAGGATTCTGAGTTACGATGGCGTGAAGAAGAAGATCATCAAAATCTTCATCATCAAAATCCTCAAAGCCTTCTTCTCACAAGAAGACAGCTCAAAAAACTCGGGCATTCATTGGCAAGAAATGGACTCGGCTGAATCTGAGGAAAATGAGGAAGAGGAGGATGCGAAGAATCAATCTGGTGTGGCTAGTTGGCTCTCACGCTTATGTTAGCAAGTCCATCTTCAATGAAAGCGGCTCCGAAACAAACTGATGAGGAAAATGATGACTCGCTCCCACCTATTGCTTCATGGCAAAAGGTGCCAAGGTACTCAATTTCACCTCCTCTGAATCGGTGAAAATGAATCGATGAGGATCTCAAGCCCGACTCTAAACTTGCTAAGATTGCTATAAAACAACAAAGGGCTTTTGAAAGGTTCAAAACATGCTAGATAAGAGTGATGATATGTTAGGTGAAGAAATGGATTGCACTCAAGCCACATTGAAAATCTTGAGAGACTTGATCTAGGCTTGTCACCTAGGTCATCATAACACTCTCTTATGATCATGAGAAACTTTCTTATGAATTTCTTCAAAGAAAGCAAGATCTTGAGAAGCTAAGAGTGAGTTAAAGATCTTGAGAAGCGCGATTCATTACTTGCTCAACAAATTAGCGCTTCTCAAGAAGAATTTGTTCCTCCATGCTTAAAATGCATTGAGCGTGAATCGCTAATTCTTCACACGAATGTTCAAATGCTTCAATTTACTAAAATTCTTCACCTGCTGCTATCACTAATTCCTCACACAGTTTGCTAGTATCCTTGACGATGGAGCTGAAGGAATTGTACATGTGGGCATGTACAAAAGCCTCAAAGGGCATCGAGACTCTTTGTGATGTGCTTAAAAAGCAGATCCTCAACGGAACCCTAGGAAAGAGGTATTGCCTTTGAGAGGAAATTAAATGCCGATGGAACATCTTTGGGCTTTGGCGGTACCCCAAACCTCATGGGTTCTTTGCAAAGGGACCTCAGATTGATCCATCTACCTTATCTGGTTTTACATGTGAATTTCCTCATTCTCTGATGAGTCATTCGACTCAAACTATAAACTGTTCAAAAATCAGAATGGTGAAGTATTTGCTAGATATGTTGGCACTAGCTGAGGCGGTTTCCCCTATGAAGAAAATCTGGGTTCCCAAGAAATGCCTTGAAAGTCTTGGTGAATGTCCTCATGACACACCAGTGAAGAATAGGAACTCAGATCAAATTCTTCATATGGACCTAATTCTTCATATGGATCCAAGTCCTCATAGGACCAAATTCCTCCGTGGATCAAATTCCTCAAAAGGATGAAAGTCCTCATATGATTATCATCGTTACTATGCTTTCTGTTTAGGTAGAGAGCTAAGGGCTATGAATATGTGCATTATTCTTCAAACCAATATGTTCATAAGTCCTCGAAGAATTTCTCCCTTATTCATATGCTTACCCTAACCCCTCTTATGTGAAACAAAATGGTTTGGCCTCTATGCCACCATTCTCATATGGTGCTTTCATGAATGATGAACTCTTTGCCACCCCTTAGATGTGGGTGGTGAAGAAAAAACTAATCTCTTCTGCAGGGGTCAGGTCTCGAGCGTGCCTTGCGTCTGAAGAATTTCTGGGGCGACAAAATTGCACTGAAAGGGCGGGCTAATCATGATGAAATGAACTTTCATTTCACACGTCCTCATCTTGCTTATCTGAATCTTGGTGAGATTCATCGATGAACTTGATATCATATTCTTCAGATGAAGTATATGAGATCGTAAGTTGTACTAATTCATCTGGGATGATCAACCCAAAACCACGAGTGGGTTCTCGATAGTGGATGTACAAATCACATGTGGTGACAAGAATCTATTGATGGATGCTCCCTTATCACCGTCACATCTGAAGCATATCATCTTCTTGACAAAGGCAAAAGTCAGGTATTGGGACTTGGTAAGGTTGCTATCTCTAAGGACATGCACATGGACAAAGTCATGCTTGTTGAGTCTTTGGATATAACTTCATGTCAGTCTCAATGCTTTGTGATCTTGATATGGTAGTTATCTTTGGCAAATATCGTTGTGTTGTGATTATGGATGACAATTCCAAAGTCTTGAAGGCTTTAGGAGAGGAGACTTGTATATTAGAACTTCTCTACAGGTCCACACCGACTGTGTGCCTGCTTGCAAAAGCTTGACTGGCTATGGCATCCACGACTTGGTCATGAGGCATGAGGAATTTGCACTGCAGCTTGAAGAAGAAGCATGTCATTGGCATTGAGAATGTCAAATTCCTCAAGAATCACTTATCTGAACTGTGAAGCTGGAAAAATGACCAAGGCCAAGCATCCAGCGAAGACTATCATGACCACTACTCGTCCCTTGATTGCTTCACATGGACCTCTTTGGTCCCAATCATTACTCATTTGTCGTTAATGAAGCATCACTATATGGCTTTGTTGATGATTACTCTCGCTACACATGGGTACACATTGTTGCTTACAAAAATCAAGTGCAGGAAATCTTCACGATTTTCGAGGGCTTCAACCAACTTTGGTGTGAAGATCAAGCACATCGGGGTAGTGATGGGTGAGTTCAAGAATTCGGGACTTGAGGATTATCTTGATGAACTTGGTATTACTCATGAGTTATCGCTCCTTATACTCCCGGACAAAATGGGTCGTGGGCGCAAGAACAGAACTCTTGTTGAGATGGCTGCACTACTTGATGAATACAAAGCGCCTAGTCGTTTCTGGATTGAAGCAATTGACTTTGCGTGCCACATCATCAACGAGTATATCTTCACAAATTCTTCAAGAAGACGCTGCCTATGAACTCCTTACAGGACAAAAACCCAATGTAAGTTATTTCAAAGTCTTGATTGCTAAATGCTGGATTAGAGATCCTCACCACACCTCTAAATTTGCACAGCACATGAGGTTTTATGCTGTTACGGAAAGGACTCGCACACCTCTGAGTCTTCAACATCGCACTTCACAAGATTGTTGACCTTTGTAGATGTGCGGTTCGATGAAACTAATGGCATAAAAGAGCACCTACCTTATGTGTTAGGCGAACCAGCACTGAGGATTCTATCAGTTCAAGGTAGCGAGGATGTCATTCCTCTTGAAAGAAACTGAAGAATTCATTCATTCACATGTGAAGAACGTCGAGCTGACCAGAATAATCTTTGAAGAAAATGGTCTTGAGAAAATGATCAAATTCCTCGAAGACAACCAGCTCATCCTCGCGTTGCAAAAGTGCAAGTTGACAAGATCATCGATGACATTGAAGCGCGAGTCCTCTCACTCGCTCAAAGCTTCACACTTATCTAACTTTTGTGGGCACTATGCTTTGTCTCTATCACGAGCCCACTAAGGTAGATGAAGCATTTCGGGCGGAGTGGATTCAGGCCATGCAAGAAGAATTACATCGTTCGAGCTCAACAACGTGCAGGAACTGGTCAACGTCCGGATCCTCAAGCATAATATCATTGGCACAAAGTGGATCTACCGCAACAAGCAAGATGAAAATGGTCTTGTGGTGAGGAATAAGGCACGACTAGTAGCTCAAGGCTACCACGAGTTGAAGAATTGACTTGATGAAACTTTTGCACTGTCGCTAGACTTGAGTCTATTCGCATATTACTACGCCTGCTAACCATCACAATATCACTTTATATCAAATGGATGTGAAAAGTGCATTCCTCAATGGTAAGCTTGAGGAAGAAGTATATGTTGCTCAACCCCAAGTTTTGAAGATCCAAGAATCGACAAAGTCTTGGACTAAATAAGGCCCTCTATGGCCTCAAGCAAGCCCCTCGGTGGTATGATACATTGAAGGAATTCTTCGTGAATAATGGCTTCACACCGGTTCACTCGACCCTACTCTCTTTACTAAATCTTATGATGGTGAACTATTTGTGTGCCAAATATATGTTGATGATATTATCTTTGGCTGTCTTGACCAACGTTATAGTGATGAATTTGCCTATATGATGAGTGAAGAATATCAAATGTCTATGATGGGAGAGTTGAAATTCTTCTTAGGTCTTCAAATTCGTCAACAACACAATGGCATATTCATATCTCGAGAAATACCTCAAAGATGTCTGAAGAAATTCGGCATGCAAGATTGCAAAGCGTCAAAATTCCTATGCCCACTAATGGCCATCTATGCTGATGAAAATGGTATTGACTTGATCACAAGGTATACCGCTCCATGATTGGTTCTTTATTGTACTTATGTGCATCTAGGCGGATATAATGCTTAGTGTTTGTATGTGTGCCCGATTTCAAGCTACACGAAGGAATCACACCATAAGGTGTGAAGCATATTCTTGATATCTAGCTCACACACCAACACTAGGATTATGGTACCCCAAAGGCTCTACTTTTGATCTCATTGGATATTCGACTCCGACTATCTGGTGATCGTGTGGACCATAAGTCAACATCTGGTACTTGTCATTTCCTCGGACGATCTTTGGTGCATTGGTCCTCGAAGAAGCAGAGCGTATTCACTTTCCCTGCGAAGCTGAATACATTGCTGCTGGCTCGTGTTGTGCTCAATTACTATGGATGAAGCAAACCCTCAAGGACTACGGCATCAACGTGAAGAATGTGCCTCTCTTTGTGACAATGAGAGTGCCATCAAGATTGCTCACAACCCAGTTCAGCACTTTCGAAGACAAAGCACATTCAAATTCGTCATCATTTTCTTCGTGATCATGTGTTGAAGGCGACATCTCCATCGAGCATGTGAAGACGAAGACCAGCTAGCTGATATCTTCACTAAGCCCTTGGATGAGAAGAGATTTAGCAAGTTGCGGTGTGAGCTAAATATCTTAGAATCTTGAGCGTTCTTTGAAAGGCACATCCTAACACTTATGCAAAATTGATGACTTAGATGTGCAACACATGAAGAAAATTTTCTTCAATCAATGAAGAATAACACTCTAAGTGTGAAGAAATTAATGAAGAATTTGATTCTCGAGAACCCTCGACAATTATGCGGTGTCTGAAATCATCATTCTTATCTGATGGGTTACGCCACCACCAAAGTTGAAAATCTTCAATTTGAGTTTTTCCTCAGTTTGAAATTCTTGATTTTCAAATTCTTCAACTTTGCAAATTCTTCCTGTTTCGTCGTCTTTCTTCATTGGCTATTATATATATATATGGGTTTATGTCCTCTCAGCATTCACTTATGGCTATTTCTTCAAGTCGTTTTGTTTGCTAAGTGAATGTGATGGACCCTTCCCTTCTATGCTATACTCAACCCAATCTATTCACAAATTCTTCATGTGCGTTCGCTTTGAAACTTCGTTCAAATTCTTCCTTTGTGTCCTTGACAGTGAAGAAATTAGCGAACTTTAAAACAAATCTTATTCAAACCTTTTACCGCTCAAACCGTTCCGCATCCCGATGCATTATTATATCCCCGATGCTACCGATCTCCACTACGATCGTGGGTGACACATGTCGTGAGAAGGGAAGCGGTCAGCACGTTCATCCTAAATCTTGGACGATCCGTTTTCACCGTGGTATAAATACCCTCTCCCTTCCTCACTCTTTTACTTGCTCGACCTCTCTCCTCGAGCTCCTCAAAACCCTAAGCGCCCGCTTCTCCATCGTCGCTGGTGAGGAAAAGCTTCTGCCTTGACCTCTTTGCCCGGCGATACTCGCGCCGACCGTGGAAAATCTTCACTCCGCCGTCGCCGTAGCTGATTTCCTCTGCCAAGTTAGGGCGGGGAAGATCTGAATGGACGAACTTCACAACTGTTCATCTCAGTTAATCGTGTTCTTCACTTGAATAAATTAAAAGTTACTTTTATTACTCACTTTGATTCTCAAATTTTCTTCAAATTATTCAAAGGTGTTTATTCTTCAAATCTTCACATATGAACACCTCAAATCTCTTGACTCGTTTCTCTAAGCAATGATTTTCTTCAAGATTCCTCAATTGTGTGGATCTTGATCTATACAACTCTGGAACCTAAGACAAAACGCTTATTGAAATTCTTCAAAGGCTCATCTGGTCAAAATCCTCAAAACTTGTTCTTTTTGAAAAACCCGAGAAGCATATACCTCTCAAATTCCTCGCACCTATATTCTGTTCACATGTACAAATGTCGCTGCTGAATCCCTAGGTTCTCATCAACTTAACTCATTTGCAGCGTTCCTCGAAGAAAAACTGCACACTTCTTGAGAGAACTCAATTGTTCAATTTCCTCACACGAAGAAAATGGCGGATGGCAAGAAGCCAAAAGGGAGAAAGAAACACGAGGTCATGACGCATTTGAAATCCACGAGGAAATATATCGACTATTGCACTCGGATGAGGAAAGCAAAAATCAGCGTAAGGTGCGTATTAGAAGATTGAGCGGAGATGGGCACGGGAATGGAAGGAATACGATATGTAACTCCTAAGTACATGAAGAAATTAGCTTTGAATCCTCCATGCCCAAGAGCTCCTTTGGCACCTGGCCAAATAGCTGATCCACTAGCATCAAGGCGGTGAGGACTTTCACGATGAATGGGCTAAGCAAAGCAAAATTGGCAAAGCAAGCAAAGGAAGCGTGAAGAAATTCAATGAGGATTACTGCTCTTCGCCACAGGTCTCGGTTCAACCAGAAATCAATGCAAAAGAAGCCTGCTCATAAGCCAAGTGCTTCATCATCATGCCCTCACGGCCAAGTTCCTCCAGCACCCTCCAAGCAAATTCCTCCCTTGCTGCTCACCAAAGTCCTCAATGCTCCGTCCAAACCTTGGTTCCTGTACACCTAGCTACATGTCAAAGGGGGTTTTTC
>JAHIAM010011331.1:0-45775 GCA_021605205.1 Aegilops longissima
CCTAACCATCCTTTTCCTAAAACCCGTTGTTTTGCTATTTACCTTTCTCCCCCCTCTTATAGCATTGCTATTTGGGTGGTGAAGTTTGTTCCTTGTTGGAACATGGAGATGTTGTTCCTTTTGGAATATGTTTACTTGTTGGGGATATCACAATATTTATTCCATAAATTAATGCATCTATATATTTGGTAAAGGGTGGAAGGGGCCTTATGCAATGTTTTGTTCCCTTTTCCACCTAGTTTCCGTCATAGATTTGTTCCTTGATTTAGCGTTCCTTACGGTTGGGTGATTTATGGGACCCCTTGACATTCTTTGAATAAGACTTCCAAGGCCCCAGGTTTTACCATTTGCCACCTAAGCCTTTTCCCGGGTTTTCAACGGGGTCATCTTTTAAAGCCCCGGCGGTGCTCCTTGATTGGTCAAACTAAACACCGTCGGGACCATTCCTTGGCAACTTGGATTCTCGGTTCTGTCCGGCAAGCTTATCCGGTGTGCCACGAGGGATATGTAGCTCCTCGGGATTTGTCGGCCTCGGGTGGTCTTCTGGTCTTGTTTTATTCTTTGTCGAAATGTCTTGTAGTCGGGTTGAATTGAGGGTCTTCGGTAGAAGAATATCCTTAGTTGGGGAAACTTATAATGGGCTAAGTTGGGACACCCCGAGTTAATATCTTTGAAAGCCGTGCCCTGATTATAAGATGAATTTGTTAATGCGGTTGTAGAAAACCAGTTGACCTCAAATAAAATACATCAACCGGCGTTTGGTGATTCTCTTCCGGGTCAGGAAGTGAACCGATGTTGGAGTTATGTCGGCGTAATAGTTGGGATCCTTCTTGATCGCTACTAGCTTCCGGGTGCTTTGCTCCTCTTCTCGCTCTCTTTTGCGATGTAGCCACCATAAATGCTTTTCCATCCCTTTACTACCCTTCCTTTTTAAAGCTTAAATAGACTTGATCTGGGGGAGATTGCTGAGTCCCTGACTCACAATTCTACAAAACAGTTGCGTGCCGGCATCGGAGTGATGCAAAGGGAGCTCAAGTGGGAGTTCGAGACGTGGTTTTTACTATGTCTTTTCGATGATCGATAGTGGTGCAGTTGGACGATCGGGATCTGTAGCATTTGGGGTATCTTCTTTTATTTTGGTTCCGTAGTCGGACCTTGAGTGTACTCGAATGATGGATGTGTATTTATCTTTGTGAGTGGCATTGTAAAAACTATGTATCTCTTTCCTTATTTATTACATGGGTTGTGTGAAATTACCTCACTTGCGACATTGCTTTCAATGCGGTTATGCCTCTAAGTCGTGCCTCGACACGTGGGAGATATAGGCATCGAGGCGTTACTTGTCCTCGAGCTTGTGACTCAAGGTGCGGACTCCCCTCGGACTCGAACCTTCAGCGCCCTTGTCGAATCGATTGGGCGCCGATCATGGAGTTCACGCCCGCGGACATCTTTCACGATCGCCCTTGGGACATTCTGTCACTAAAGTCTCTCTTTTTTTCGGGAGCCACGGCGGACTATGGTCGGCAAGGTTGGGATGCAGACGACAAGAAATTCAAAGCCAGCCACCACCCTGTAGCCATTGTCAATGATTTAGCAGCATGCATTGACTCAAGCACATCGACCGGTATGGGCGGATGCGAGGGCGACCGAAACTAAGCGCCTAGGGACCTTTGGAAGGCCACCTAATCATTATGACATATACATGGTGGACACCCAAAGAAGAAGCAACGATGGAACAAGGATGACCCCTCAAAAAGCGAAGGCCCGGTCGTGACGCCGCTAAATCCCGCCAAAGCAAAAATGGTGATTAAAGCACGGGAGACAATGACCCAGACGGTGCCGAAGACAACCCCTCCGGGGATTCAGCGAGGAGGATGGAGAAACCAGCCCTCATGAGAAGCGGAGAGAGGAGGGCGATAATTACATGCCTCCCTCAAGGCGAGGCAAGCCTCGGCAGACCAATTGTCGTCTTGGGAGGATCCCGTCGAACAAGAGCGTTTCAAGCGGGGCTTATGCCCGCGGCAGCCTCAGAAAAACAACAACAACGGCTGACCAAGACTTGCTAGCGCCGGATGGGTGAAGTCCTTGCGGCAAATCTGAACTCGACGCCCCTCAAGAGCTACCAAAGCGCGGGCTGCTACCCGATTAGGGAGGAAGCACCTAGACCTACATCACCAAGCGCATGAGTGCGGACCCGGCCACCTCGTGGCCGTGGCGAAACCTCCGGCCTTCCTCAAGCCGCACCGGCGTCGCTCAAAAGAATACCAAGGCGAAATCGCCGGACCTGCGAGATATATTGGAGGACAAGGCAAGGCAAACAAGATCGATCTATGGATGGCGTGGGGCCACGACCGTGGCGATAACCGTCATGCCAAATATGTAAATCCGGACGGGCGAACAAAGTAGACAAAAGCTTCGTTTGAGCTACGTTGATATAGCCTAGTATGGCGCACACCCACTATGCTTCACGGATGAAGTAATGGATCATCAAATCCCAGGGGTTTCAAACCCGTAAACATCGAATCATCGATGGCACAATAGATCTGCGGTATGGATGGGGATTATCTCCTTGTATCCATATGGCCCTTGGTGATGATCTACATGCCATCAAATATCTCACTCAATCTTAAAGGACCAGCTCGGCATTGGCAACGCGGCCAGAATCAATTGGTTGTTGGGAGGACCGGAAGCGCATTCGACAATTTCAGGGCACCTATAATGCGAACCACGGCTGATGACCTAAGCCACATAATTCAGCACGGAGGAATCGGCGGACAATTACAGGACCGGTTCCTAACCAAGAAAAATCAAATAGTCATTTGTCCGGGATCGAGAGGACCTTGCAGCCTTCAACATAACATCCGGTGAAGTAGCTTGCGGAACCTAGGACGGAAAAGCGAAATCAATGGCAGCCCTCACAAGACTCATGACCGCTTTGCGGGAGAAGACAGCTAGCTGGCTTCGTAGTAATAACATGACCAAGAGCCACAGTATTGGATACCAAGGGCAATGGCGGTCGGCGTCACAACAAGCACAAGCGCCGCATCCAGCGACAATCTTGAGATCTGACGATTAACGCCGAATCGGAGGCTCTAAACCGGGCGGGAAAAAGCCATTTAAAAAATACTCCGGGCCCGTCCGGTTTGGACCGAATACTTGATCGCTTCGTGCGGATACGGCACCCGAAAAACCAAAATCCCAAGGGATTGTTGGGTGTTCAAGCCGAGCAAGCAAGTTAAGTCTGAAAGCGAGACAAGGGCTGCATAGCGATAGGAGGAGGCCCGACCGCCCGAACAATAGGGACGAAGGGCTTCCCCACAAGTGCGGATGGTGAACATGATCTCCAAACCCATTTCACGCCCAATATCGACCCTGTCCAAAAGGAACTGAAGGTCCCAAGTATAGACCGCATATTGAGCGCTTTTGCAAGGTGGATATCATTACATCAACATTACATAATAGATGGGGATACATACATAAGGCATACAATGCCACCGAATACAAATCATCTTACATAAGAGCAACATACTCGGATGAAACCAAACAAACTCAAAGCGACATCCACCACCTTAGCCCGGTCGAAGAACCTATCCCTAATCGAAGAAAAAGGGGAAGAAGAACTCCAAACAAGCAAACAGCTCTCGCGTCATCGCATAACCTAGGCCCGATGGTGTAGTAATCTTTATACGCCCTGATGCGGCTATATCTCCCGTGTGAACCGACTTGACATAACGCATTGAAAAATGCATAAGTGGTAATCTTCACAAATCCATGTAATACATAAAAATGATACATAGTTGGCTTTAGTGCCACTTCACCCAATACATAAATAAACATCCATCATTGATTACCTCAAGGTCCGACTCGGAACCAAAATAAAAAAGAACCCCAAAATTACGATCCCGATCGTCCCAAGCGAGCTCCCTCGATCATCGGGAAAAGACAAATAACGAACCCGTTCCTCATGAACTCCCACTTGAGCTGGTTCGTCACGCCGGCATCTCGGCTCAACTGTTTTGGTAGAATCTTGAGTGGGGACTGCAATCTCACCTGGAGATTATTTAAGCTTATAGGAAGCGAGTTGTAGGTGGAGTCGAAGCGACTAGCAATATGGTGGCTACATAAAAAAAGAAGAGAAGCAAGGCCGGTGTGAAGCTAGTAGCAATCAAGTGATCTGAACTACTTCGTCAACATAACTCCAACAGTGTTCACCCCGGACTCCGAGAAGAGACCATCCCGGTTACACGCGGTTGATGTGTATTTTAATTAAGGTCAACCGGGTTTTCTACCGGACATTAACAAATTCCACCTCATAACAGGCGGCTTTGAAGATATACCCTGGGTTGTCCCAACAGCCCTTTGCTCTCCGGTCAGAAGGATATTCCTTCTGGGAAGGATCAATCTCGGAATCCGGACTACAAGACATTTCGACAATAAAAAGACCGAAAAAGGCCGAATGGACAAATCCCGATAGGATGCCATATCTGTTTCGGGCACCGGATGACGGGCGTCGGGTTGGCATAGACCTGATTGCCCAAGGCCCGGGGACATCCTCAAGTTGGAAGACTTTCGAAGGAGGCGGCGAGGGGTTAAAATAAAGATGACCCTGGGCTCATGCCCGGGGAAAAAGGCGGTGGCAAATGGTAAAACCAAAGTTGGGCCTTCTTTGGAGGTCTTATTCAAAGCGAACTGTCAAGGGGTCCCATAAATCACCCAACTGTAAGAGCAGCGAAATCAAGGAACATAACACCGGTATGGCGGAATCTAGGGTGGCAAGAGTGGAACAAAACACGGGCATAAGCGAGCCTTCCACCCTTTACCAAGTATATAGATGCATTAATTATAGCAGAATATATTGTGATATCCCAACAAGTAAACATGTTCCAAAAGAACAACATCTCCATGTTCAA
The DNA here is from genome assembly GCA_021605205.1 of Aegilops longissima. Taxonomy (NCBI): domain Eukaryota; kingdom Viridiplantae; phylum Streptophyta; class Magnoliopsida; order Poales; family Poaceae; genus Aegilops; species Aegilops longissima. The sequence continues at coordinate 4,911 of JAHIAM010011331.1, forward strand.
CAAGGAACAACTTCAACTTCACAACTAACAGCGCTATAAGAGATGACAAGCGGTAACATAGCCAATCACGGTTTGCTAGGAAAGGATGGTTAGGGCTGACATGGCAATATGGGTGGCATGATAAGCAAGTGATAGGCATCGTAGCATAGGCATAAAAACAAGCATCTAGCATAGCAAAGATAGAAGTGATTTGAGGTATGGTCATCTTGCTGCAAGTTCTCGAGTTGTCAAACTTGATCCTCGTGGCGTTCTCAACAGGTTCCTCGTTCACGTACTCGTCTCGGCTCTACCAGCAAGAACACAAACAAAGGAACCACAATAAATCAGGTGCAATGCAAAACAACATGATGCAAAATATGACATGATATCGAGATGTGATATGCAATGCGTATCGCGCTCCGGGAAGGAAAATGATGAACCAGGCATCAACGGCAAACCAAGTATGCCGCTGGAAAGATGAGATGATTTCGGTTGAAATCGATATAAAGATCACGGAATCGGATCGGTTTGCAAATGACAAGCAAAACAAGAATGGCACAAATCGCCATTAACACATGATGCCACATAGCAAGCAACAAGAAATTAAGCTCTGCACCCAGCGTACCAACAAAGTATATGGCAGTGATCTACTCAAGATGCTTGACAAAAATGAACACGAGCTATGGCTAATTCACATCATAACAGGTCCAAACAAGCATGGCAAAAGTGCAAAACATATCGACTTCACGGACTTTGTAAAATTCTGAACATGCAGAATCAGCATCGGGAAGCAATGTTGAGCAAGAAACAACATGCTACAGGAACTTATAATAGCAAAACAAGGCATGGCATGAATCTACTCAAAGCATAGAACAAAAGTCCCTTTGACCATGAGCCAAAAGGATCGGAAAATATAGTAACACCCATGTCAATATAGCAAGTTTAGTTTTAGATTCAGCAAGGGCATGACAAAAACAGATAACAAGTAGGCATGTTTAAGGCTCGATGCACTCCTCTGAGCCTTTCATGATAAACTAAGCATACATCCATCAGAAGACATGGAAGAGCATACATGGCAAGAACAACATCATAGCATACGGATCAACTACAACAACCTTGCAAAATTGAATAACATGTAAACAATCTGGAGGGAAATTTTATAGCAAAAGTAGGCTCGATTGACTCAAGCTATGGCCTCCATAATTGCAAACAAAGGCATGGATGGATAAAGTAACCATATGTTCAAAACATCCTTCTGAATATCTCAAAATAGCATGGATCTCCGGTAGCATCAAGTTAACATGGCATAAAATATCGAAAAACAGGGGTGAAATCAGCAACATCATGAACCTAGTTTGCATGCTTGTGCTAGTCACCAGAGATCAAAAATACATGGCATACACCTGGAAAATGGCATGGCATATTACAAAACACATGTAGGACTCAAGTTCATGGGTGCACACATCAATCATAGCAAAAATGACAAAAGTGCAGTTACATTAAAAACGAAACTAACATCACATAGCCCTCTTCTAAAGCATTTGGGCATCAAGATGAGCTCAAATGAAAATGATGCAATGAGATGAAATGATCTACTCCTCGCGAAATTTTGACATAACGCATGGCAGACTACGGTGCAAAGTTATGATCGTTGAAAATGCAAAAATTAATCAAAATAAAACTTAGGAATTTTGGGGGAAGAAAGTCAACCCTCGGACCGTTGGATCTGGCGGATCGGTCGGGGGCCCATGGGCTTTTCGCCAGCGGGGCCAAGGCCGGAAGGACCGGGGAGAGGCGGGCCCGGGCCCGGGCCGGAGCTGGAACAGCCTTGGCGCGTGGCCGAGGCGTTGCGGCAACGGCCAAAATCCGGGGGCCAGTGGCAATGTGTGGGGGAAACGCCGAAGAGATCGGCCGGAGCTCGTCGGGGATGAGCCAAGGCGTGTAGGGGCCGTCCCTGGTAACCCTTGTAGGGGCGTAAAGGGGACGTCCGGCGGCGGTGGGCGTGTCGTCGCGGGAGGAAGGAAACTAGGGTTTGATCAAAATTTGGAGGAGTGCATATTTATAGGTGAACGGAAGCTCCAAATGGAGGTAGTTTTAGCCCACGATCGTGATCCGGGGAGAGCATGGAAGTGACTTAGATGGGTTATTGGACTATTTTGGAGGGTGTTGGGCTGCAACAAAAAGGCCTTTCGGTCCGGGTTAAGTTGGAGTACCAAAGAGCTCAAATGACCCGAAACTTGGGTGGTCTACGGTGGTATACCAAAACCCTTGACAAACCTCGGTCCATTCGAAAGTTTAGTACCGAAAAAGCGTAAAAGGGCCGGGGGGACATAGGAGTGCGGATTGCAAAAGCGGACACGGGAAAAATGCTCGGAATCATGAGGCGAACACGTATGCAAATGAGATGCACATGATGACATGATATGAAATGCATGACATGGAAAAATGCAAAATGAAAAAACCCCAACCACGGAGGAATATCATATCACAATCGAAAATGGCAAAGTTGGAGTTACAAATTGGAAAGTTACATCCGGGTGTTACAACCTCCACCACTACAAAGGATCTGTCCGAGATCTAGGGTAAAGAACTCGGATATTGGGGGAGGTGATCCTCGCCTCCCGGTGGCTTCTCGGTGAATGGTGTGACCACTTCACTTTAGGAATTTGATTGACTTGCGAGTCTTGCGCTCGGTTTCTTCAAGAATAGCAGGGTGCTCATGATAAGAGATCTTCTTGAAGGTCAATTTCTTGAAGTTGATAGTGCGCTCGGAAGTCTTGAAGCACTTGCGAAGCTGTGACACGTGAAACACATCGTGCGTTCGCGAAGTTGAATGGAGCTCAAGTTGATAAGGCGAGATCGCCTCTTTTGCCAATGATCTTGAAAGGACCCACGTATCTAGGGCAAGCTTCCCTTTGATACAGCGGCAGTGCCTTTCATTGGAGAGGCGGAGGTGACATGGTCTCCGATTTCAAAAGCCACATCCGGTGCTTGTCATCATAATAGCTCTTAGGCGCGATTGCGGCTTTGAATTCTCACGAATGACTTTGCACATTTCTTGACTCGTGATCAAGTCGTTGCCAAGAAGTTGGCGTTCACCTATCTCGGACCAATTGAGAGATCGGCACTTTACGCCATAGAAATTTCGAATGGGGCCTTGCCGAACTCACTTGGAAGCTGTTGTTGTAGGAGAACTTCGGCATATGGAAGACAATCTTCCCACTTCATACGAAGGAAATGACACAACCTGAGCATATCTTCAAGTTTGATTACTTCGCTCGACTTGGCCACTTGTTTGAGGATGGAAAGCTGTCTTTGAAAGCAGATGTTGGTGCCCATGGCCTTGAAAAGAATCCCAAAACTTGGAGGTAAAGATCTGCCGCGTGCGAAGAGATCACTTGTGGAATGCCGTGCAAGGAGACAATCACGGAGGTGTATAGCTCGCCAACTGAGCTGCTGTGATGGATTCTTTGATAGGAAGAAAATGAGCCACTTTAGTAAGCTTGTCAATGACAACGAAGATAGCATCATTTCCGCTTGGACTTAGGAAACCGTCCGAAGTCCATCTCAATATGATCAAACTTCCATTGGAATAGCAAGAGGTTGGAGGAGACCAGCTGGTGCGTTGGTGTTCTCTTTCACTCTTCTGCGACATCACATTCATTCACGAATTGAGCAATTTCTCGCTTCATTCAAGTCCACCAATATGACTGCTTGAGGTCATGGTACATCTTAGTACTTCGGGATGAATGGATAGAAGCGAATTGTGTGCCTCGTTCATAATGACTTTGAATCACCCTTAGGAACCACAATCCGGTCCTCGAAGAAAAAGTATCTTTGTCATCAATGTGGAAGCACTTGTACTTGGAAATGCCCTTTCGATACCACGTTTCACCTTTTCACCATGGTATCCGGAGTTGAGCCTCAGAATCTGATCTTCCAAAGTAGGGAGACTATGAGGTTGGCAAAAAGCCTTGAGGAACAACTTGAAGATTCAGCTTGGAAGCTTCAAGAATCCGGTTGGAAGGGCTTGAGGATTAAACATTGCAATAAGCCTTCTGCTCAAAGCATCTGCAATCCATTGGCCTTGCCGGAGTATATTCAATACTTGGGTTGTACTCTTGAATCATTTCGACCCATCGAGTTTGCACGAGGTTGAGGTTGGGTTGAGTGAAGATATACTTGAGGCTCTTGTGATCGGTGAAAATTTTTTGGGAAAAATTGGGGGCCCCGGGGAAAAAAACCCCCCCTTTGGGTTTTTAAAAAAGAAAAACCAAATTTAAAACTTTTGGGAAAAAAATTTTGGGGGGGGGGCCCCCCCAAAAAAAAAAAGCAAAAAAACCCCTTTTGGTGTTTTTCATTTCCCTTTTTTGGGGGAAAAGCAATTTTTTTTAAAACCCCTTTTTTAAAAAATCCCCCGGGGAAAAATTTTTGGGAAAATTTGGGGCCCTTTAAAGGAAATTTTTTTTTTTCCCCCAAAAAAGGATTTTGGCCCCTTTAACCCAAATTGGAAACCCTTAAACCCAAAACCCCCCTTGGGGGTTTTTGGGAAAATTTTCCGGGAAGGGTTGGGTTTTAAAAAAAACCCCCCGAAATTCAAAAGGGGCCTTCCGGAGGGGAAAAAGGGTTTTTTTTTTAAAAAACCCTTTGGTTTAAAATTTTTGGGTTTGGGAAGGGTTTTTTTTTGCCTTTAAAATTTTTCCCCCTTTTGGGGAGGTTTTTTTAAAGGAAACTTGGGCCCTTTTGGGGTGAAAGGGGATTTTTTCCCCTTTTTTTTACCAAATTTTCCCCTTTAAAAAGAAAGGAGGGGGGTTTTTCCCAAAAATTTGGGGGGATTTTCGGGGCCCGGAAGTTTTTGGGGAACAAAAAATTAAGGGGAAATTTCCGGGGCCGGGGGGGGGGGTTTTTTTGGGAAAAAAAAACCCCCAAACCAAAAAAATGCTTGGGGGGGAAAAGGGGTTTCCCAATTTAAAAACCCCCCGGGGAAAAGGGGGGAAAAAAAAATTTTCCAAAAAATTTCCCCCAAAAACATTTTTTAAAAATTTTCCCGGGAATTTTAAAAAAAAATTTTTGGCCAAAACCCTTTTTTCCCAAAAATTTAAAATTGACCGGCAACCCGGGGGGGGTTTCCTTCTTTTGGGGAAAAAAAAACCAAAATTAAAACCAAAAATTTTGGGTTTTGGGTTTGGAAATTTTTCAAAAATTTGGGGGCCCCAAGGGAAAGGGAAAATTTTAAAAAATTTTAAAACTTTTTTGGGGAAATTTGGTTTTTCCGAATTTTTTTAAAAAGGGGGAACCAAAAACCTTTCCCCTTTTTTAAAAAAAAAAAGGGATTTTTTGGGGATTTCCCCATTCCTTTGGGGTTTTTTTTTCCCCCACCCTTTTGGCCAAAAAAAACCCCCAAAGGGAAAGGGGGGTCAAAAGGAACCCCCGGGGGTGGGGCCCAATTCCCAATTTAGGAAAACTTTTGGACCCGGGGGGGGGGCCAAAAAAAATTGGGGGAAAAACCGGGCCCAAAAAAAAAATTTTTCCAAAAGGGAAAAAAACCCGGGCCCCCAAATTGAGGCCCAAAAGGCCCCCGAAAAGATAAAATTGGGGGTTTTTTAAAAAAAACCCCAAAGGGTTTTCCCGGCCCCAAAAAAGTTTTTTAAAAAAATTTGGTTTGGAAAATTTTTTCCCCCCTTTTAAAAAAAGGGAAAATTTAAAAGGGGGTTTTTAAAAGGACCCCAAAAATTAAAAATTTTTCCCAAAAACCCAAAATTTCAAAAAAACCCCTTTCAAAAGGGTTTTTAAAAAAGGGGAAACCCAAAAAAACCCCTTTGGGGCCCTTTTTTTTTTGGGAATTTTTCCCTTTTCCGGGGGGGGGGGGGAAAAAGGGGGGAAAATTTTTAAAGGTTTTTGGGCTTTGGGGAAAAACCCCCCGGGGGTTTTGGAAAATTTTGGGGGGGAAAAATTAAACCTTGGGGCCCGGGGGGGGGGAAACCCCCCTGATTTTTTTGGGAAAAAAGGGGAGGGGGGCCCTTGTTCCCCCTTTTTTAGAAAAAAATTTACGGCCCAAAAAAAACCCAATTTTGGGGGCCACCTTTTTTTTAATTTTTAAACCTTTTTGGCCAAAAGGGGGTTTTGGTTTTTTAACCCCCCCCTTTTTTTTTTTTCCCCGGGGTTTCTTTAAAAAGGGAATTTGGGGGTTTTTGGGAAAAAAAACCCCCCCCCCCTTTTTTTTCCCCCCGGGGTTGGCCTTAAGTTTGGGAAAACCCCCCCCCCTTTTTTTTTGGTTTCCAAGGCCCCCTTTTTGAAACCTTGACCAAAGGGGGAAAAAAAAAGGGGAGGAAAGGCCTTTGGCCTTGGCCTTGAAAAATTTTTTGATTTTCCCCGGGGAAAAAAGGGCCTTTTTTTGGGGTTTTTTTTGGGGCCCCCGGGGGGGGGGGGTTGGAAATCCCCCCTTTTTTTTGGGCCGGGGGCCCCCCGGGGGAAAGGGGGTTGGGGTTTTGGTTGGTTGGGTTGGAACCCTTTTAAATAAAAGGGTTTGAAGGAAAAACCAAATTAACAACCCCAAAATTTAAAAAATTTTTTTAAAAAAAAAAAAAGGGGAAAATTAAAAAAATTTTTAAAAAAACCCTTTTGGGGAAAAAAAAAAAATTTTAACCAAATAAATTTAAGGTTTCCCAAAAAAATAGGGGAAAAAAATTTAAAACTTAAAACCCCAATAAATTTAAACCTTTTTAAAAAACCGGGGGAAAAAGGGGAAAAAATTAAAAAATTTTTAAAAAATTTTTCCACCCCCAAATTTTAAAAAAAAACCCCCAAAAAATTTCCTTTTAAATTTTTTCCCCCCCCTTTTGGGGGTTTTTTCCCCAACCCCAAAAAACCCCAAAAGGAAAAAAATTTTTAAAACCAAACCCCGACCAAAACCCCGGGTTCCAAAATTTTTGTTTAAAAAAGGAAAATTTTTAAAAAACCCCCCAAAAAAAGGGGGGAAAAATTTTTTAAAATTTAAAAAAAAAAATTTTTAACCCAACCAAAAGGGGGTTAAACCCCCCAAAAAATTCCAAAACCCCTTTTTGTTTGGGAAACCGGAAAAAAAGGGGGGTTTAAAGGGGGGCCGGGAAAAATTTTCCATGGGGGGTTTTTTAAAAAATTCCCATTAAAAAAAAAAAAATCTTTTCCCCCCTTAAACCAAAAAAAAAAAAAGGGTTCCCAAACCCCAAACCCCTTAAAAAACCCCCTTAATTTAAAAACCAAATAGGAACCCCAAAAAAAACCCCAAATTCCCCCGGTTCCCTTGGTCCCCCAACCCAAAAGGGAAATTTGGGCCCGGGCCCCCCCCCGGACCGGTTTTAAAGGGGGCCCGGGAAAATTTTGGAAAAGGGGTTTGGGGGGAAATTCCCCAAAAAAAAAAAAAAAGGGGGGAAGTTTAAGGGGGGGCCCCTTAATTTTCCCATTCCCAAAAAAAGGGGGGAAAAGGGGGGAAAAGGTTCCCGGGGGTTTTTTAATTTAAAAAAACCCCCCCCCCCCCAAAAAACCCCGGGGGTTTGGGATTTTTTAAACCCAACTTGGGTTTTTAAAAAAAAAATTCCCTTCCAAAAAGCCCGGTTTTAAAAAAAAGGGGGGGCCCAAAAAAACCCCCCCTTTCCCTTTCCCGGGAAGGGCCCCAAATCCCCCCAAAAGGGGGGAAAAAAAACCAAAACCCCCCGGGGGCCCCAAAGGGGTTTAAAAACCCCGGGGAAAAAAGAACCCCGGGGTAAAAACCGGGAAAAAAAGGGGGGGGCCCCAAAGTTGGGCCCCCCCGGGGGAAAAAAGGGTCCCCCCCCCAAAAAGGGAAAAAAAGGGGAAAAAAAAAAGGGGGGGAAAAAAAAAAAAAAGGGGCCCCCCACCCCCAAAAAAAAATAAAAAAAAGGTATTTGGGGAAATTAAAAAAAAAAAAAAAAACCCCCCCCAAAAAAAAACCCAAAAAAAAAGGGGGGCCCAAAAAAAACCCAAAAAAATTTTAAAGGGAAAAGGGGCAAACTTTTTGGGGAAATAAGGGTGAAAACATGGAAAGGGTTTAAAGGAAAGGGTTTTGGGGAAAGGAAAAGGGTTTCGGGAAAAATTTTGGGGTTTTCCCCCCCCCAAAAAAAAAAAAGGGTTTTTTTCTCTTGGCCAAAAGGGGCCCAAAACGGCCCAAAAATTTTTCCTTTAAAACTTTTTTAAAAAAAGCAAGAAAAAAAAAAAATTCAGGGGAAAAAAAAAAAAAAAATTTTGGCGGAAAAAGGGGGGAAACCGGTTAAAAAAAATTCCCCCCAAAAAAAAAAAGGGAAAAAAATGTTTTTAAAATTTAAAAAAAAAATTTTTAAAAAACCAACAAAAAAAAAATTTCCCAAACCAAAAAAAAAGGAAAAGGAAAAAAAAGGTCCAAACAAAAAAGGGGTGAAAACCAAATTTAAAAAAAAAAAACCCCACATTCCCAAAAGGGGAAAAAAAAAAACCTTTTAAAGGGAAAAAATTTAAATTTAAAAAAGGAAAAAATTTAAGGGAAAAAAAAAAAGGAAAATTATAAACAAAAAATGGCAAGTTTTTAAAAAAAAAAATCCCAAAAAAAAAAAATTTAAAAAAACCCCCAAAAAGGTTTCTTTAAAAAAAAACCCCAAAAAAAATAAAAAACATGGGAAAAACCCAAAAAAAAAAAAAAAAAATTAAAAAAAAAATTAAAAAATTTTGGAAAAAAATTCCAAAACCTTAAAACCCCAAATTTGGCAAAAAAAAAAAAACCCAAAAATTTTAAAACAAATTTTGGGAAATTTAAAAAAACCCTTTGCAAAAAAAGGGGGGAAAAAAACCCAAAATTTAAAACACCCTTTAAGCCCAAATTTTTTTTTAAAAGGTTAAAAAAAAATAAACCCCCAAAAAAACAAACCAAAACACCTTTTCCTTTTTGGGGCCCCAAAAACCAAAAAACAAAAAAAAAAAAAAAAAAAACCCCCCCAATTTGGCCCAAAAAAAAAAAAAAAGGGTTAAATTAAAAAAATAAAAATTTTTTTCTTAAAAAAGGGGCCGGGGAAAGTTTAAATTTAAAAAAAAAGAAAAAAAACCCCAAAATTTTGGGGGAAAAAAAAAGGGAACCCCGGGAAAGGGGATCCGGGGGCAATTCCGGAAAAAAGCCAAAAAAAAGGGGGGGGGGGAAAAACCCCGGGGTTTCCGGGGTTGAAAATTTTTGGGGGGGGGGTTTTGGGGAAGAAACGGCCGGGGGGGCCGGAAAATTTGGGGGGGGGGAAAAGGGGGGGGGGCCCCGGGGTTGGGGGGGGGGTTTGGGGGGGGGGGGGTTACCCCAAAGGGGGGGGGGGGTTTTCCGGGGGGAGGAAAACTTTTTTGGGAAAGGGGGAAAAATTTTGGGGTAGGGGAAAAACCCCGGGGAAAGGGGGCCCCGGGGGGGGTTTGGAAAAGGGGTTTTCCAAAAGGGGGTTTTTGGGGTTTAAAAGGGGAACCGGGCCCAAATTGGGAAACCCGGGTTTTGGGGAAAAGGGGTTTTTTCCCCCAAACCAAAAAACCCGGCCAAAAAAATTTAAAACCCCGGGGAAAAAAAAGGGGGGGGGGGGAAAATTTTAAAAAGGAAAAAATGCCAAAAAAAAACAGGAAAAATGGGCCAAAAAAAAATTAAAAAACCCCCAAAAAAGGAAATTAAAAAACCCAAAAGGGGGAATTAAATTAAAATTGGAAAAAAGGGGGAAAAATTGGGGGAAAACCGGGGTTTTAACCGGGAAAGGACTAAAAACCAAAAAGGGGGAAAAAAAAATTTTGGGGGAAGGGATAAAGGGGGGGGGTTTTAAGGGAAAAGGGGAAAAACCAAAAAAAGGGAAAAAAAAAAACCCTTTTTAAATAAAAACCCCCCTTTTAACCCAAAAAAACCCCCCCCCAAGGGAAAAAAAAATTTTTTTATTTGGGAAAAAAAAATTTTAAAACCCCCTTTAAAAACCCCCGGGGCCCCCCCGGGGGAAAAAGGGAATTTTTTCCCGGGAAATTTAAAAAAAATTTTTTTCCCGGGGAAAAAAAAAAAAGCCCCGCATTTAAAAAATAAAACCAAAAAAGGGCCCCTTTGAAACCCCCAAAAAAAACCCCCCCAAAGGGGGAAATTTTTAAAAAAACCCCCCCCGGGGGTTTTAAAAAAACCCCAAAAGGGAACCCGGGGGGGTTTAAAAAGGAAAAAAAAGGTTTTTGGGGGAAGGGGGAAAGGCAAAAACCCCCCCGGAAATTTTGGGCAAAACCAAAAAAAAATCCCCTTGGGCGGAAAAGGGAAAAAAAATAAGGCCCCTTTAAAAAAAAAAAAAAAAAATTTTTCCCCCAAAAAAAAAAAAATTTAAAATTTGGAAAAAAAAGGGGCCCCAAAAGCTTTAAAAAAAATTTTGGGAAAAAAGGGGAAAGGGTTAAAAAAATGGTTTGTAAAAGGGAAAAAGGGGGTTTTAAAAAAGGGGGAAAATAAAATGAAAGGTTTGGGGGGGGGAAAACCAAAAACCCAAAAAGAAAAAAGTTGGGGGGGCCAAAGGGGAAAAGCGGGGAAAAATTCCCAAAAAGGAAACCAAAACCAGAAAAAACAAGGAAACCCCCCTTTGGGGAAAACCAAAAAAAATTAAAAACCCACAAAAAAAGGGGAAAAAAAAAAGGAAACAACCAAAAATTTAAAAGGGCCAAAAATTAAAAAAGGAAAAAAAAATTTTTAAAAGGGGCCAAAAAAAATTTTTTTTTAAAACCAAATTTTTGGGAAAAAATTTTTTTTTTAAAAAAAAAAAAGGAAACCCCGAAATTTTCAAAAAATTAAAATTTTGATTAAAATCCCAAAAAATAAAAACCCAAAAAAATGGAAAAAAAAAAAAAAATCAAAAAAAATAAAACCAAAAAAAAAAAACAAAAAAAAGGAAAAAAAAAGCAACCATTTAAAACCCAAAAAATTTAAAACAACCCAAAAAAACAAAAATTGGGAAAAAAAAAGCCCAAAAAAGGGAAAAAAAAACCGAAAAAAAAAAAAATTAAAAAAAAAAACTTTAAAAAAAAGGGGGTTTTTAAAAAAAACAAATTTTTCCAAAAAAAAGGGAATGGGAAACCAAAACCATAAACAAAATTTTTTAAAAAAGGCCAAAGGAATAAAATTTAAAAAACAAAACCCCGGGGAAAAAATGGGGAAAAGGAAAAGGAAAGGGGAATTTAATACCAAAAAAAAAGAAAGGAAAAAGGGGGAAAAAATTTTAAAAGAAACAAGGGGGCCCAAGGGAAAATTATGGAAAAAAAAAAAAAAAATTTATCAACCCCCCTTTTTTTTGGGGTTAAAATGAAAAAAAAAAAGGGAAAAAAAAATTACGGGGAAAAAAAAAAAAAAAAATTAAAAAAACAAATTTAAAAACCCCAGAAAAATTTTTTTAAACCCCCAAAAAAATTTAAAAAAAAAGGGCCCAAAATTTTAAAAATTAAACACCTTAAAACCCCCAAAAAAAAAAAAAAAAAAAAAAAAAATTTTAAAAAAAAGGGGAAAAAATGGGAAAAAATAAAAAAATTTAAAAATTTTCAAAAAAAAATTAAACCCCAAAAATGGCAAACCAAGGGCCCGGGAAAAACCAAAAGGGGAAATTAAACCGGAAAGAAAAAAAATTTAACCCGGGGAAAAAAAAACCAATTTGGGTTTAAAACCAAGAAACCCCCGGGGGGGGGGAAGGGGGGGTTGGGGGAAAAACCCCCCAGGGGCCCAAAGGGCCGGGGGAGGGTGGGCCGGTGGGGGGGGGGGGGCCCGGCGGGGGGGGGGGGAAGGCCGGGGGGGGGGGGGGTTTTGGGGAGGGGGGGAAAACCCGGGGGGGGAAACCCGGGGGGGCCCAGGCCCCGGGGCCCCTTTGGGGGGGGTTTTTCCGGGCCCGGGGGGGAGGGGGGGGGAAAGGGTTAGGGTGGTTCCCGTTTGGGGGGCCAATTTTTAGGGGGGGAAGGGGAAAAAGGGGGTTTTTCCCCAATTTTAAGCCGGGGGGGGGGGTTTGGGTTTGGGGGGGGGGGGTTGGGGCCAAAAAATTTTTTTTAAAAAGTAAAACCCCAAAACCCAAAAAAAGGGTTTTGGGTTTAAAACCCCCCCCCTTCCCCCCCCGAAAAAAAAAAGGGGGGAAAAGGGGGTGGGTTGGAAAAAGGGGGAAAAAAAATTGGGGGGGGAAACCCAATAATGGAAAAAAAAAAAAGGGGGGAAAAGGGAAAAACCCCCCCGGGGAAAACCCCCCCAAAAAGAATTTCCCGAGATCTTAGGACCAAGACGGAAGGGGGGGGAAAAAAAACCAAAAAAAAAAAAAAAAAAAAAAGGGGGAAAGGGGGGGGTTCCGGGGAAAAAGGGAAAAACCCCCTTGGGAGAGGGAAAAAAAAAAAAAAATTTAAGGAACCCGGCCCCTTAAAAAAGGGGAAAAAAAAAAATGGAAAAAGAAAAGGAAAAAAAAATAAGAAAACCCCGGGAAAAAAAAATGATGAAAAAAAGGAAGGGGAAAATAATAAAAGGGGATTTTGGGGGGGGAAAGGGGGGAAAAACTTAAAAAAAAAAAAAAAGGGAATTTTTTTAAAAAAAAAAGGGGAAAAATTTTTAAAAAAAAAAAATTTAAATTTTTTTCTTTTTAAAATTAAAAAAAAAATTTTTTTTTTTTTTTTTAAAAAAAAAAAAAAAAAAAAACCCCAGGGGGAAAAAAAAAAAGAAAATTAAAAAAAAAAAAAAAGGGGAAAAATTTTTTGGAAAAGGAAAAAGGGAAAATTGGGAAAAAATTTTGGAAAATTTGATTAAGGGAAAAGAAAAAAGGGAAAAGGGAATTTTAAAAAGGGAAAAAGGGAAAAAAAAGGGAAAGGGTTGGGGGAAAAAAAAAAAAAAAAAAAAGGGGAAAAAAAAAAAATTGGAAAATTAAAAGAAATTTAAAAAAGGGCCCAAAACCAAGAAAGGGAAAAAAAAATTTTTTTTTGGGAAAAAAAAAAAACCCCAAAATTCGGAGGGGGAAAGGGGGAAAAAAATTAAAAAAAAAAATTTGGGAAAGGCCTTGGTTGAAGGGAAATTTTGGGCCCTTTTTAAAATTTGGGAAAAGGGGGAAAAAGGGGGAAAAAAGGGAAAGGAAAAAAGGGGGGGGGGAAAAAAAAAAAAGGGGAAAGGGGGAAAAAACCAAAAAATTTTAAAATTTGGGGAAAAATTTAATTAAAACCCCCGGGGGGTTTCGGAATTTTTGGGGGGGGGAAAAACCGGGAAAAAAATTAAAAAAAATTAAAAAAAAAAAAGGGAAAAAGGGGAAGAATGAGGGAAACCGGTTAAAGGTTAAAAAAGGGGGCCCAAAATAAAGAAGGGAAAAATTCGGAAAAAAAGGGGGGGGGGGGGGGAAAAAAAAAAAAGGAAAGGGGGAAAAAAAAAGGGAAAAGGTTGAAGGGGGAAAGAAAAAAAAGGATTTTTTTCCCCCCCCCAAAAAAGGGTGGGGGGGGGTAAAAAAAAAGGGGGAAAAAAAGGGAAAGGGAAGGGGTTTTAAAAAGGGAAAAGGTGGGAAAAAAAAAAAAAAAACCGGGAAAAAAAAAAGGGAAGGGGTAAAAAAACCCCCCAAAAAATTCCCCCGGGGGGGAAAGGGGCGGGGAAAAAAAACCCCTCCTTAAATTAAAAAAAAAAATTTTTTTAACCCAAAAGGCCAAAAAAAAAGGGGCCCTAAAGGGGGGGGAAAAACCTTTCCCCCAAATTGGCCCCTTAAAAAGGAAGAAGGTCCCACCAAGGATAGACCCAATATTGAAACACTTTAAGGTGGATATCATTACATCAACATTACATAATAGATGGGGATACATACATAAGGCATACAATGCCAGAATACAACAACATCTTACATAAGACAACATCCGACTACGGATGAAACAAACAAAACTCAAACGACATCCACCACCTTTAGCCAGGCTGCTGACACGGAACCTATCCCGATCAAAGAAGAAGCGGAAGAAGAACTCCCAAGCAAACATCGCTCCGTCATGATCATCGCATAACCTGCACCTGAATTGTTGTGTTTAACGAGCCACGAGGACTCAGCAATCCCATTACCATGGGTATCAAGACTAAAAGCTTAATAGGAAAGGAAGGGATAAAGTGGTGAGGTTGCGGCGGCTAAGCATATATGGTGGCTAACATCCAAAATAAGAGCGAGAAGAGAAGCAAAAGGCATGGGTCAACTAGTAATGATCAAGTGATCCTAAACTCCTACTTCGTCGGACATAACCCATAAACCGTGTTCTCCTCTCGATCAACCCGAAAAAGACACTCACGATTCGCCAACGGTTGGTGTATTTTAGAAGAGTTTACTTCAAGTTTACTACAACCGAATATTAACAAATTCCCATCCGCCACATAACATGGCCGGCTTTCGAAAGTTCAAACCCTGCGAGGGTGTCCCAACAACCCATGATAAGCCTCGCGATCAAGAAGGATATTCCTTCTCCGGGAAGACCGATCATCTGAATCCGGCTACAAGACATTTGTGATAATAAAACAAGACCAGCAAAACCGCCCGTCGCCCGACAATCCCGATAGGAGCCACATATCTCGTTCTCAGGAACACCGGATGAGACATCCTGGTAAAACCAGACCTCGAGTTTCCCCAAAGGTGGCCCGATCTGCTCTTTTGGCCAACACTTAGAAGCATTGGCTCGGGGGTAAAATAAAGATGACCCTCGAGGAAAGGCTCCCAAGGGAAAAGTAGGTGGTGGTGAGGCAAATGGTAAAACCAAGTCTTATTCAAAGGATAACTTTGTCAAGGGGTCCCATAAATCACCCGACCCGTTGGGGCAAAATCCGAGGAACATAATACCGATATAGCGGAAACTAGGGCGGAGAGTGGAACAAAACACCGGGCATAAGGTGAGCCTTCCACCCTTTACCAAATATATAGATGCATTAATAATATAAGAATATTGTGATATCCCAACAAAAATCCCTTCCACCATGGAACAATATTCAACTTCACGCAACTAGCAATGCTATAAGAGGGTAGCAAAGCGGTAAATAGCCAAACAATGGTTTGCTAGGAAGGGTAACAAAGGTTAGAGGTTCATGGCAATTTGGGATGGCTTGATAAGCGGTAATAGGTAGCGACATAGCGATAGAACGAAGCAACTAGCATAGCAATGATAGTAGTGAGATCCAGGGTAGTGGTCATCTTGCACGAAATCCCAAAGGAAGAAGAAGGTCCATGAAGAAGATGAAGCCACGAAAGGCCAATCAAGCGTGAAGCGAGCAATCCTCACGCCGCATAGAAAGCAGGAACTATCGGAGAAGCACACAAAAGGTAAACACACCACACATGAACAAGGCATGATGCACAACCAAGATGATGCATGACAAGGCTACATGAAGCTACTCATGGCAAGAGATGATGCAAACAAGAGCAACACATCAAAACAAGTTTAAATGAGGCCGGAAACAACATATAACAATTCGGAAGTCCTCATATCAAATTTCGAAATTGGTCCAGATCTGAAAAACCTTATGTTCAAGTTGTTAAACAGCAAGTTAAGATGCACCAAGATGATCTACATGAAATTCTAGTCAAGTTACATATAAAGTTCATTAGATTGGAACTCGGCCTAGAAGATATGAGCAAAACAAGTTAAGCATGGCATTGATGCAAAATGCATACAAACATCAAGCAAAAACACATCAAAACATGGATGCAACATGATAGATATGAAATCTGTATGCAAAATCAAGCAAGATTCTGCATGATAGAAGCACACTCAAGATTGAGCGAACAACGGCATTCAACACATCAAGCAAAACCTCATAACAATGTATTATGAAGGCACAAAATTTGATCCAAAACAGCAACAGCAGTTCAACATACACCTATACAAGCAAGCCAAAACAGCACTATACATTTCTGACAGCATCTCAGCGTGAAAACAAAAGGCATGGGCATGATGTACAGGTAAATCATGACAAAAAATGAACACTGACTGAGATATCTCCGGAAATCAATAGAACATGCTCAAAATGATATGGCAAGATTGCAAATAATAGCGAGTTTAGGACTTTACAGAGAAGATAATATCGAGGTTGGAATGTTTAGAGCTATCAAACAACATATTACAGAGAACTTATCACTTGCAAACAAAGGCATGGAATGAATCTACTAATTGCATAGAACAAAAAGTCCTTTAACGACCATGAGCCAAAAAGGATCGAGAAAATATGATGGCACCACGTAAACATGGCAAGTTATATGATGATTCATACATGGCGAGGAACAACGATAAGTAGGCATGTTGGTGAGCTTGAATCACTCACCACAGAGCAATAAATGGCATGGAAAGGCAACTCACAGGTAAGAAGACATGTTTATGAAGCTAAGCATGGCAAGAGCAAGTTCATAGAGGTGCATGGATCACCAACAACAATCATGGCAACATTGAACTTAATGTTAGCAGAAATGGCACAACATTATTTAGCAACTTTGGAGCAAGGTAACAACAGGTTCTGATGGGCTATAAATGCAACTATGGGAATGGATGGATAGAGCATGACATTTATAACAAAACATACTTAGTGAACATCTCCAGTTATGCATAGAGTTGACTTGTAGAAGAGAGGTTAACATAGCAACAAAATTTATGATTGAGCCTAGCACAAAGCGGTAACAACAAGTACCCTGCTTAACAAGCTTGATGCTTTCAGTAAAAGACTCACAAAAAAATACATGGATAGCACCCACTGTAAATATGGCATGTCATATATCAAAACACATGTAGACATCAACCTCATAGGATGCACACATCCAATGCAACAAAAATGACAAATCATCAAGTTATATACATTTTCCATAGATTAACATCATATAACACTCGCAATGATGATTGAGGCATCAAGATGAGCTCAAATGAAAATGATGCAATGGAGCGAAATGAAATGCTTTCGTCGGAACAATGTGACATATTACACATGAAAGCAGAGCGAGTATGCACGACAAGTTATGGCATCTCAAACATGCACACATAATAACGAGAAAACTGGGACTTGGGCGAAAAAAACAAAGTCAACCTCGGGATTTTGGATCGAGATCCGAGAACCTGGACCAGGGCAGGCGCGGCCAGCGAGCTGGAGCTTGCCCGGAGTGAGGCAGCGGGAGGTTGAGGAGGCAGCCGGCGGAGGCAGCCGGTAGCGAGGAAGAAGTGGCGGGAGATCCCAGGGGAGCAGGGCACTGCGGCACCAGGAGAGAGACAGGCGGCCCGTGGGCTGGCCAGATCCAGCCAGTGTAGAGCTTGAGCCCACGAGCATGGCCCGTGGTCATGGTAGCCGGAGCTTGGCCAGGGGCCGGGCATGAGGGGTGTGGCCGCAGTGAACCTTGAGGCCTGTGTTGACCAGGCCCCGTGTGTGTAGCCAGATTACCAGGCGTGGCGAAACTTTGTCAGCCGGGCAGACGTGTCAGATGGCCAGGGGAGAGGGAGGGCGAGGCTAAGGTTGAGGTAGGATTAGGCCAAGTGAATTTCGGGGAGGCACATATTTATAGGTAGAGGGAGCTAGGAGAGTCCAAATGAGGTGCTGGTTTTAGCCCTACGATCGTGATCGAGCGACCGAGAAACATGGAGGGAGTTTAGATGGAGTTTTAGGCCACTTTGGAGGGTGTTGGGCTGCAAGACAAAAGAGGCTTTTGCGGTTACCAGTTAGCAGTAGGAGTATAAGCGACCTCCAAATGGCCTGAAACTTGTGGTCTGCGGTTCTATACAAAGGCCTCTTGACAAACCTCGGTCCATTCGAGAGCGTTTGACAACCGCTTTACGAAGAGGTAAAAGAAGGCGGCCGGAGGACATAGTAGTGCTGGGATTGCAAAAGCGGACAAGCGGGGAAAAAAGCTTCGGATGCATGAGGCGAACACGTATTATGCAAATCACGATGCACATGATGACATGATATAAAATGCAGATGATGGCATGGCAAAGACCGGCGAATAATGGGTGGACACAGGTAGCATCAAATCGAAGCGTTACACACATCCCCAAAGGGCCGGAGCGTGCACTCGAGGGGCGTATATGCGTTGGAGCAGTCACCCCAAAGTTCAACCCATGGTCCTCCTGCCCGATCACTTTTGATCGAAGGACCACCTACTAGCATCCGTCATGGCGGATTCGCCGCGTGGTTCTAGACCCAATCGTTGTGATTTCACCTCGATAGAGTCCTTATGGCCAATGACAACGCTTGAACCTGCTTTACGAGGATATAGTCACGAAAAATGGGCATAGATCCCTCAAAGTTAAACCCACAAAGATGACCTTTAAAGGTGTCATACCAGGTGTAGAGGCCAACTATCTGAGGCTCAGTTACACTTGAGGTGGTCTTGGATCCCGGATAATTTCGAGCGAGAGTTAATCTTTGACATAGTCCCATTCGCGATGGCTATCACACCTTCTGCCGGACGAACGCGTTTGCAAAATTCAATCTGATTGCCGCCTACATATACCTCAAGCTCAAGATGCAGGCCCTCCGAGTCATTCACGGTCGATACGAAACAACGAGCGCTCTCTTGAGCAGGAGCATCTGGCTGACCTCATGGCGGTGGTACAAAGCAGCCTCTCAAGGCAATTCTCGATCCGGCTATTAAGCGTCCGGACACCATCAAGCAGAGCCGGGTAACCTCGCGACAGAACCGCCCTATGCGTTCGAGAAACAGCGTAGTAATGTCTGGCCCGAACCCCACCCCCACGAAAGTGCGAAACCAGTACTACGGCGTATATAACTACGCTCTGGAAATACCATGGGCATGAGGGGAGGGGCACGACCTGCCATGCCCAAAATCACGGCTCAACCGCACTGAGGGGCTCCGATTTTATCATTCTTTTCTTACTTTCGAGACTCCACTCTCGGAAGGCCTGTCCGTGCGTCTACAATGCGAACACACGATGCTGACGACAGCGAGAAGCGAGACTAGCTCGAGTGTCGGTGGTCTCTATAACGAAGACGATATACTTGTTTCACATATCATCCCAGCTAAGCTGCATACAGGAGGGGACATATCAAATAGTCCCATCTCTTGCTTATCGCACTATTTATATCGTCCTTCTTTTACATGCAGCCTTTTGAATAAACAATACATAGCTTTTGTCTATTATTGCATTCCCTTTTTATCTATATATGTTCATTAATGACATGTTGCACGTACACTTTGAATGCGACCAAATACACCGAGGGCAGTACCCCAACATGCAGTGTGATAAGTCCGAACACTTTCACAAGTCGGACACCCGAACTTATAGCATTATATGCATCGACTCCAAATCATGTCTTGGGTCAATAGTTGGGTTTGCCGCTCCCATGTTTTAGTACCTTCGTTCCGTTATATCGGCTAAGGTGGCGTTGGAGAACCCTGCGATTGTGCCAGTTGGCTGTGCTAAGAACCTCGATGGAAAGCTAAATGGCGGCCGTCATGATAGAGGCGAGAGCTGGTTGCTGTTAGAGAGGTTTCGAGTCCCTAAAGACTTATGCCGCTTAGGCGAGTCGACTTTGTCCGGCCTAGGCGTGGATAAGCGCCCCAAACTTCGGTCTTCGAATACTAGGGCTTCGCGAAATTTAAAATTATAGAATTCTATGGCTAAGTGAGAGTGTTCAAGCATTATATTCCGATTGCCTTGTTAGTTGTGTTGAGCACCTCCCTCAAAGGACCCAGAATGGGAAAAAGATCGCTCAAGTTTATCCGACACACAGCTTTTCGTGGCATGAAATGAGAAGCCGACACTCGCCATCTCTCAAATTTAATAAGCGGCCGCCTGCGAAGGTAATATTTAGAAATTCAAAAGCGTTTCTTAAGCGCATATGAACAAGTTTTCAGCGTATAGGATCACAAATGCGAGTTTACTCAAAATTACATCTTTGGAGCATTCATCCGCTATAAAGCGGGCACCCTCGAGGCGCCCTCATAATATCTCTCAGGCTTACGATGCTCCTTGCCCGGCGGTGGTCCATCCATCGTCAGCTTCTCGGCGTCCATCTTGCCCAGTGCACTTTAGCACGGTAAAGGGCCCTGAGCACCTTGATGCATCTGAGCGCTTGATGACTTCAAGCCATGGACATGCCATCCACCGGCCGCCTCACTGACCCGAAGTAGCTCCCGGGCATGGCTTCCCAAGCCACAGCCGGACTATGAGACCCTTCATGGCCTGTTCGGCCACCTTATGGAGCTCGACCAGCTGCTTGGCTGGTCGCTCAAAAGCTGCCGGTGTCCGGCCTCAACATCTTGGAGACAAGAACACCTTCTCGGTCGAGCTCCCTCCTCGGCCCGGTAGAATGCGGCGGCGTCGGACACTGCTGGGGAAGATCTGCGAATGCTCTGGAGAGCTCCGGACTCGGGTAAGTAACAAGTAATTCACTTTAACGTGCTTGCTTTGCATAAAGAATGCCTTACCGCCGCTATCTTCTTCATCGCCTCAATTTCTGGAGGGCTTTTGGGCTTGACCTTGGCATTTAGGCGCTCTCAAGCCGAGACAGCTTCGGACTCTCGAGTCTTTGAGTCAAGCTCAAACTCTCGTGTTTTTCCACGAGGCGTGGAGCCTCTTGCTGTACCTACGCCACCGCGCCTCTTGCTTTTCTCGCTTCAGTGCGCTCCATGGCCGCATTGTCTTGGCCTTGGACAGCGCTTCCTTCCCAGGTCGCCACCTCGGTTGTGGCCCCTGTAATACTCACGTTGGTCCTGTCATTTTTGCAACCACATCTTTTTTCCTATACTTACATAAGGTATTACTTACCTTCCTTGTCTTGAGCTGCTTCTTGGCAAGGCCGAGCTCATTTTCGGACCCGCTCGAGGCTCTGCTTCAATGCATCGACCTCCGCGGATCAGGTCACTGTAGAGAGTGAGCAGGTCTCGACACTGCATTCCCATATTGACATACTTATGTTAGACTCCTGCGTATATCTTTTTGATCCTCAGTTCGGCTTTTCTTTCCGAACACCAAAGCTGAAATGTCGAGGAGCTCTGTCTATCTATCTGTAATATTTAAATACATACCTCAAAGCTTGTTAGAGAAGGCTGCAGGCTTGGTCAGCCCGCTCTTGGCGGCCCCGACCATTCTGATCACCACACATCATAGTGCGGTGCTCACCGTTGATGGAAGCGCGTTAAGCACCTCCAGGAGATTATCCGATTACTCCGATTGGGCCGGATATCCACCGCGTCGTAAACTTGCCCTTCTTACTAAGAAGCGCCTGCCAGACTCAGAAACCACT
The DNA here is from genome assembly GCA_021605205.1 of Aegilops longissima. Lineage (NCBI taxonomy): Eukaryota > Viridiplantae > Streptophyta > Magnoliopsida > Poales > Poaceae > Aegilops > Aegilops longissima. The sequence goes on from JAHIAM010011331.1 coordinate 26,089, forward strand.
TGAAAGGTTCAGTGCGGTCCAGCCTAGTGCGGACTTGAGCCCTTGGGGTTTTGTCCCCTTTCCTTTGGAGTCGGAGTGCGCCTTGCGGCGCCTCCGGGACCACCTCCTCTGGCTTGGACCCTTTTGGGACTCCACCTCGGCATCACACGCAAGCGCGAGGAGAGGCGGCGAAAGTGAAGTGCTATTCACATCCAAGCGAACGAGGAACCGCTTCGATGAAACTTCGAGCCTGGCCTTAGGTGGACTGCATGATTATATTGGCGTTAGAAGATCTTGTGCAACAAAGAAAGCGCCATGAGTCATTACGGTATCCGGATACTTACGATTTTGCGAGGGCTTGTACCTGATAGCCACTCCTCTTACGCCATCGTCGGCGTTGGTGGAAATAGTCGGGAGGAAGGTCCTTCCTTCTTGGATCCTCCGCCCCCAGTTGAGTGCGGCCTTCCTTTTCTTCCCCACCCCGTTGAGAGAGACCTCTTTTTCCTCCTCCTCGTTTTCGCGGGAGAGTCGCCTCGAGTCATCGGACGATGAGTCAGAGCACCATCGGCAAGGAACTCTTTTGAGTTCCGTGGCCTTCTTCTTGGCCTTTTCTGCGCACCACGTAAGGTGCGGAACCAGCCGCTCGTCAGCGGGCGTCCGCGGATCTTCTACGGCAAGGGGCAGGACGGTCAATCTGCCGGGGCGTCTTACGCCGATCTGTCAAGGAGAGGAGTTTAGATCCGCATAGAGTCAAACTATGAAAACAAGTATCCGTAAAAGGTAAAATAGCTTACGCGTTGGCTTGATGCTGCGGCGCTGAATCCGCGATCCTCGATGGCGGATCACGAGAGCCTCAGCGCCCTTGAAGCAGAACCTTCGAGGCGTCTTACGTTATGTAGTGTCGAAAAGCCTACTCGAGATTAGTCGCATCTTGCGGATCAAACTCCCACAAACTGAAAGCCCTTTGTTGTACGGGAGGATCCGGCGGATGAGCATGACTTTGAACCGTTGCCGAGTTTGAGCTTCTTGCTCACCAGGTTTGGATAGCCTTGGTTTTGGAGTCAGGTCGGCTCCTCGAATTACCCACGACAGGCCGTCTCTTTCAGGAGATGGGGCGTGTGTAGGGATGCGAATCGAATTCGGGGCATTGCCCATTCAGAGTCCACTTGCTCGGTGATGTAGAACCACCCGATTGCCACCTTTATGGTCTCCACGAAGGAGCCCTCGAGCCATGTAACGTTGGGCATCTTGCCCACCATGGCGCCTCTGCACTCCGCTTAGCAGGGCGCCCACTACCTTGGTTTGACATTGAAGGTCTTGACCATAAGCCGTGAGTGGGGCTTGGATGCGAGAGGAAGGCCTACGCTACCTGACGATGAGCGTCGAGATGTTGAGGATGAAGTTGGGGCGAGATCATGGAAATCAGGCCGTAGTAGAACATGAGTCCCCGGACAAATGGGTGAAGTGGGAAACCTAGTCCCCGGAGGAAATGGGTGAGGAACACCACCCTCTCATGGGGCACAGGGGTGGGGATGAGCTGCTGCCTTGTTGGGGAGCGGTGCTTGCGATGTCATTGGACAAGTATCGGCTTTCCTCAGCTTCTTGATGTGTCCCTCCGTGGCGGAGGGGCCATCCACTTGCCTCCAACTCCGGACATGGCTGGAGAAGGTTGAGGTGGGATGTCTTGGACTTGGTATTTGGAGCTCGAGTCTTGTGAAAATGGATAAACAAAGGAGGAAGAAGGCGTAGATGGAAAAGGTGGATCCTTATCCCTTATATGGGCGGATGAAACTATGTGCCCCCACCAGCCTGGTAAAACTCGCTTATCTCCCAAGCGCCGTAAATTAATAGCGCAGTTGGGTTACCCCATCCCGTATTGATGAGAATCCCAGAATAAGGGGACACGATCTACGCCGACAAAGGCGTGCCAAGGAAACCGCCTCGCTAAGTCTGCTTGAGGTGGGGCGGTAAAAGCGATTCGAATAAAGGCTTGGCTGTGGTGTGATGTCACTTGTTTGCGGAATCGTCGTGATTGGATTTATGTAAATATTATTCTCTCTCGTGGTATGTGGAACTTATTTTGCAGTGGACACTATCCTTGTGTTCAAAATCTTCTATGAAGTATTGAGGAAGAACCCGCCTTGCAATGCGAAGACAATCTTGTAGCCAGGACTTGTCGTCATTGAAGCCTGGTTAGAGGACTCTTGAGGAGTCTGGATTAGGGGTGTCCGGATGGCGGACTATAGCCTTTGGCGGACTCTGGACTATGAAGATACAAGATTGAAGACTTCGTCCGTGTCCGAGATGGGACTTTCCTTGGCGTGGAAGGCAGAGCTTGGCGTCTGGATATGTAGATCTCCTCCCATTGTAACCGACTCTGTGTAACCCTAGCCCTCTCCGGTGTCTATATAAACCGGAGGTTTTTAGTCCGTGGGGCGAACAACAATCATACCATAGGCTAGCTTCTAGGGTTTAGCCTCTTTGATCTCGTGGTAGATCTACTCTTGTACTACCCATATCATCAATATTAATCAAGCGGGAGTAGGGTTTTACCTCCATCGAGAGGGCCGAACCTGGGTAAAAACATCGTGTCCCTTGTCTCCTCTTACCATCCGCCTAGGCCTTACGATTCAGGACCCCCTACACGAGATCCGCCGGTTTTGACACCGACACTTGCACCAGACCTCCGGTGAAGATGATTGCAGATGTGAATCCAAACCAGGTTATAAGACACTTGCTAAAATTGTAAGCCCAGATATCGGTGTGGAGCGACACCTATGGGATCACTGCAATCCCCTCTTGCAGTTCTTGAGGCGTGGGGTTACTGACCGGCGAGCGGAGGCTAGTAAACATCACAAGGATCGTTTACAGGAGTTGGGGACATGAGGATCGTAAACCCCTAGTCACACTTTGTGTGGGTTTATCACATGTGAGTTCTTGAGCTCCCAAACTGCATTGTGGTCAATAGCATGGATTCGAAAGGGCGAATCCTTCTCCACAGTGGCCTCGGCCTCCTTTTATAGGAAAAAGGGTTGCCACAGATGGCACAGGGGAGGAGGAAAAGGAATGTCTCTGATGTTCTTGAGTTATCCCTCATATTCACAGAGACAAAGGTGAATTTAATGCATCTCTTAGGTGTCCCCTTGCTTTATTGGGGGCCAGGCGAGAGCCCGTCCGTCCATCGCCAGCTCTTCCTTGCTTGACATCGCCTTGGCCAGCGGTGCGTAATCTTGGCCTCATGTAAGCGGCAGGCAAATGAGGTGGTGCGGTGGTGGGCGTTCACCAGTCGCGTGCAGCCATGCAAGCGCCTCGATGAGACCAACACAGAGCTGCATGTTGCCACGCGGTGAACCAGCTTGACTGGTTGGGCTGGCGGCCGCGTAAACGAGCGGCGGTGGAAGCTTGGTCGTCGGCGGAGCTGGCGGTAGCCACCTAGCATCCTTGGTGAGGACTTGCCGAGTGGCCCGACAAAGGGTCTCACCCGTGTAGCGACGACAGGTCTTGCCGTGGCGTCTTTGTCATCCCCGACGAGATCTTGCAGGGCAGGGTAAAGTAACCATCCTCGGCAAGGATCTTGCCGAGAATACGTAAATCTTCTAATCCTCTTCGATCTTGAACATGTCTTCACAAGATCGCATGCCACCACGGAGGTGCCTCCCGAGCCACTGGCCCCAGTGGATGATGGTGCTCGGGGATCGTGGGCTCAAGGGTATTTCGCTCTGTTGGTGTGGGGAGAGCTGTCGGCAAGGGTCTTGCAGCAGCATGAAACCGCCCAACAAAGTGTCTTCACCGGGGAACCTGCTTGATCCCTTTGCTCTTTGTGGTCTTAGCGTTGGCGTTGCCTTGATTGTCTTGAGCTTGGCCTTACCTTAGCTCACCTCCTTGTTTTGCTTGGTGTGTGATGGTGGGTAGCGGCTCGACTGCCCGTGCCACAACATAGGGGGTACAAAGCGTGCCCCTCCTTTTGTACTGCAAGCAGGGAGCCCAGACACAGCCCACACATAAGCGCGACATGTTGTTGGGTCGAGGCCCAAAATGTATCTTGCCTTGTGTGAGCGGGGCAGTTTTACAGCCCAAGACTTTAGTGCACTCCGCTTCCACGGCCAGCAGTGGTGCGGCGTGGAGGGGGTAAGCGTGGCGTGGGCGGCATGCGTGGGGCCGATTTTCACATGCATCGTCATTCAGCTATAAAAGCTGCTCCGCCTTCAAGTAAAAGGGGGCGTGGGCGCGGCTCATTCTTTGAAGCGAAGTGGCGCGGTCTTCAAAGTCCACTCCCCGATCCACAGGGGTGGGAGAGGTCGCTTCTTGTCCCTCGGTTCTGCCGTCCGTCCGCGTCCCCATGCACTTGGGGTATGGCAATGCGAAGCGAGAAACAGACGTCGCTGGTTGGGGCAGGTCGAGTCCCTATTCGCAGCGCCTACGGTGGGCTGGATTGGTCGAATAGGCGGCGGGCCCGACCCGCTTCGCCTTTATAAGGAGGAAGGGGGATAAGCGTCCCACTCTCTGTCATCTATCTTCTCTTGCTTACCTTCTTCCTTTCACTTTCCATGGAGAAAGGAATCCTGAATCCTTGACGGTGGCGGCGAAATCGTTGCTCGACAACGTCCCTCCTCCTCCTAAGCCGGGAGTGGTGGAGCCGACCCTTGAGGAAGGGGGAGGCGAGCCGTGGGTGAGCGAAGGGCAGGGTTGCGATGCTTTCGGGGAAGGGAGGGCCGGGGCCTTGCCTTAAACCGCCCCGCCAGTGATGCCTTTCGATGGAGGCCATGTCGGAGACCAGCCCTGAAGTTCTTCATCGAGGCTCGTGCGGCCTCCCCGTCGCCGTTTTCGTCTTCCCGCCCCGTTTGCTCGGGAGATGGATCGTGACGGCCCCAATCCCTCAGATTGCACATGAGGGGTTGCGAGCGCCGGGGCACACCCAATTCGAAGGCATTCTTCAGCTCCTCGAGTCATATACCTCCATCGTGGGTGGAACACGTTCGCTCACATCAACGGCCCTAATGGTGGGGCTCGTCCTCTACTTCAAATTAATGGAGGGAGGCCTACTCTCTATCAAGGTCTTGAGGAGATTCAGGACTGCGCCCAAGTGCTGCGTGGAGAGCTCCTCCGATAGAGGTGCGGCGATGGAATCTCTTCCTCGAGCAAAAGTGATGAGGGAGGGCAGAGGGGGCGGATAAGCGGGGACAAATCCGACTAGGCGTCGGACGCCCTGCGCCTGGGCGGGTCTCGTGGGCATACGCACTGGCATCCTTGGCTCCTTGGCGGAGGTTTCCGAAGCGAGGCCGGCTCCTTGAACTTCTCGGGGCTGTCTCCTTGGTGGTGGCGTCAGGAGAGGCTGCCCGGAGAGGGAAGGAGGCGGGCGACAAGGCCGTCAACTTCGAGTCTGTGAGACACCAGGCGCCTTCATCCTTCAATGTCGGTCCCTACTGCTTCTCGTCTTCCAGTTCCTTTCCGGCACCGTCATCACCGAGCCGCCCATGGGCGCTCCAAATGTTCTCTTGGTGCTTTTCTTGCTGCCTCGTAGCTTGCCTAAGCGCCCCTTTGCCCTTCGCCTCCATGACCTGCCTCTGACGAGAGGGACAAAGAAAGGGATGCGGGCATCTTATCTCTTTTTAGTTTATAAGCCTTGGGACTTTGTTAAATTTAAAACTTGCAATCCCTTGCTCATGTTTTCATCTACTTGCAAATGTACCTGTCACAGGATGTTTTTAATGAAAAAGGATGCTTGCGGGTTTACCGTTCGCGAGGTAAATCGATGCGACAAGGAATGAATCCTTGTTATTGCTTAAGACAAAGCGTTTTTTACATGACAGACAGAGCCTTGCCGTCCCCCACTCCACTTTCGACGGTTCTCGCTCTTGTCGGAGGCAGGGTTGAAGTGGGCTTCGAACTCCTCGTCCTACCTCCTTGCCGCCGAGAATGCGACCAAATCCGGACCGGAAATAATCATAGGTATAGGAAGAAGGAACACTTGAGCCTAGAGATAAAAAAGCGAGGTTTCACATACCCCGATCCGATTCCAAAATGCGGAACGAGAGGATAAAAAGACTTATCACGGATCTGCATGCCCCAGAGCAATCTCATCTTGCAGCGGTTGTATCCTTGTGCTTGCAGCCCGAAACATTGTGGTTCTCTTGGGAGTTAGGCGCCGAAATCCGTTTCCTTCTTTACGATTAGCTTCAGTGAGAAATGCTCATGTGCCCTGCCGAACCAAGGAGAATGGAAAAGGAATAGATGAGGCAGCACTCGACCTCTAGGCTGAGGGTTAATCGCCGCTAAAGCACTATCAACCCTAACCAAGGGCCAGAGACCTCGACCTAGCATGCGTCTTTATAACTTGAGGCGTGGTAACTTCATTTATTTATGCTCCGAGGAGTCTGCGCTGGCTTTGGCCTGAAAGGTCACATGCCTGTATGGCAGCTTCTACAAAAGGTGGCATGTCACATCATCCCAGATAGACCATGCATTAGGGTGTGCATCATGTTTAAATTTCATTTGAATTTGAAATGGGGAAAGCGAAACCCCGAACACCCCCCTTAAAACAACTAAAGTTTACTAAAATTTATTTCAATGAATCAAAATACCCTTCAAAATGTTCATCCTCTTTACTTTGATTTCAGAACCCATGTCAAAGAAGGTGTACCATTTTCTAGGTCATCTAAGGGTTCTAAGGTTAATCCACAAGTTTTGAACTTGAGCATTTTAATTATATAAAATATTTTACATGTTCAAAATTGTCAAACCAAAATGTTTCATGTTGGGAATATTCCAACAAGTGACGGGGAGCATTTTGGTGATTTTTAAAATAATTTTGGTATTTTAAAAACCCCACAAAGTTGCGAAAATTAGAAAAAGACTAAAAAAGGAAAAACTTACAGCCTGTGCACGGCCCACTTGCCCAGCCCAGCCAACCCGGCATGTGTGGCTGCTTAGCTCGACTTGAGCGAGCAACTGTCACCTTGTGTGCGGCCCAGCGCCACCTTGAGCCCGGCGCCGCCTGCTTCACCCCTCGCGCCGCTTAGCATACTGGGCGACCTCCAGTAAATCGCCCAGGACCAGGACACGGCATTCTCCCCTGCCTCCTCCTCTCTCGCTCTCCCTACGCCATGGCCCTGCGCCACCGTCGCTTCGCTCCTCCCGTCGTGCCCATAGCCACCGTAGTCCCAGCGCCACGAGACCTTGTCTGAGTAGCCTCGCCGTCGTCGACTTCATCGAACAAAGCCAAGCCCGAGCACCTGCTTACGCGAGAATTGCCATGCCAGAGCCTCGCCCTGGGCTCCGCCACCATGGAAGGAATCCTTCGCCCGTCGCATCTTTGTGCTGATCCCAGGCCCGGCGAGGCTCTCTCTGGGATCATTGTGAGCACTGCTACCTTCCCATCCTCTCCACTCTCTTACTCGTGCACCTGATGACCCATGCGATGCGGCCTTGCCATGCCTTCGTGCGCTTCGTCGTGAACGAAGGCTCCGAGAAGCCCTGAGCAGCCACCGTGTCCATCGCACTCACAAGCTCGTTGGGTCTAACACTACACTACCTCCGCGCCTCACGCCCATTTCCTGCCAAACCCGTCATTGGCCCGAGCCCAGTACCAATGAACGTCGCGGCATCAACTCCGTACCCCAGAGCCTCAACTAACCCCGCTTTAAGCAGCGCGGTTCATCTCGGCTCCACGTAGATGCTCCCGCGCCCCATTTGGTGGCGGAAAGTCACAAAAGCACTTTGCTCCTTGGCCCCAGCCTACGCCGGTGAAGCGACAGCCGAGTTGACCTGACCCTTTGATTGTGGGCCTGATGGTATACTGAGTCAATAATGGTGGACCCCGGTTATCTAATTAGGATTAGTTCTAATTAAGTTAATTAGTTAAACTAACCACGACATGCAGGTCCCAGCAGTCGATTTGACACCAGATGACCCGTTGACCACTGACGTCACTTTGACCTCATCTTGACGCACATTAATTCAAATCTGGATTTATTTTGATATAGTAAATTCAGAATATAATTCAAATTTCAAATGCTTATAACTTTTTTCTATAGCTCCAAATGCAAAGATTTATATATGAAAATTATCAGAAAAATACACTCTATCCATTGGTACAGGTTTCATGCATGTTAAAACAAGTTAACTATGCTGAATAACCAGAATAAGATATTGCACCATTAGGGCTAACTCAAATGAGCTATCATTTGAATCCTTGATTCAAATGAGTTCATCCCTATTCTTTCAACTTGCATTGAGCCCAACACATCCATATTGCCATGTCATAGCATGCATCATATTGTTGCATATTGTTTTTGTGTTTATTTGGTGTGCTTTCATGATAGGTTACGCTTAGAAGATAACCTCGACTACCCATCGAAGGCAGATCCTCTACCCAGTTCCATCGGAACAAGCAATTCATTGATCATTCGATACAAACCCATGTTCTCAACTGCTCTCGTTCTTGCATTAAGACAACGCGATTCAAGTTGTTGTGTACTGCGGTGGTTGAACCCACTTCCTTTGCATGATTTTGTCATTGCCACGATAACTAGATGAAACCCACTAGTATGTGTAGGAGTTGATTGAGCCATGTTTGTGATTCCTACCATGCTATACTTGCTATGCTTAGAGTTGTGTGGAATGCGGCTCATCGGGATGATGGCTGGTGAAAGGTTGTGTTGGTTCGAGAGTAAAAGTGTTGAACACGATTTGGTAAAGGTATCGATGAGAGGCCATGTAGGAGTACATGGTGGGTTGTTTCATTGAAGCGAACGGAGGCTGAGATCTGTGTTTGTGATCCATGAAGCAGTTACCACACATTGGGATCCTAATTGACCCTCTACTTCTTAACCACCCTGTTCATAGTCAGGGAGTTGCAAGTAGTTTACGGTGTTTGTAGCATCTTTGGGGAGCACGCATAGCTGACCTTAAAATTGGGTTGTGTTGCGGTGACTGCAAATATTGACGGTGTCTGAGTGCCCGTTTTGTATATCAGGAACCTGCACACATCGTTCAGGGCTGTATGGAAACCTCGGCGGACTCCTGCGGATGGAACCCGAATAGGCGATAAACACTGGACTAGGGACTTGAGTGTTTAGGTAGGCGTGGCCGACACCCGTTGAGCTTCCGCTTGAAGGTTCTAGAGTACATGTCGATATAGCTGGCGATAAGTGAGTGAGCGTGTGTGAAGAAGTACACCCTGCAGAGGTTAAATATGATCTATTGAATAGCCGTGTCCACGGAGAAGGACTTCTGGGTTACCTATATCAGTTCATAGACAAGTAAATGGATACTACTAAAAGCCTCAAGATAAGTGTGAGTATAAATGGATGGCCCTCTCGGGGATGATGAGAGAGGATCCACGGTGGAGTATTGTGTTGTGATTAGTGGACTGGTGTACGACAAAATGCTTTACAAAGAATGTGTCACGTGGGATAAGCTTAGCCAGAAGTCAAAAGCTGGCTTCTGCAAATAACTCCACCTCCTTCCTTGAGAATGAGCATGTATGATAGGATTACATGGTAAGACTTCTGAGTACTTTTGTACTCATGTTTGTAATCAATATTTTTGAGAGGACTATACTACCCCCTCGACGGATTCTATGTAGATGTTGACTTGACGAGTAGACTAGCCACCCGGTGGCGATGCAGAGACTTATGAAGGGCCATTGTAGATAGAAAGGCTCCACAAGCTTTCTTTCTTTCTAGAGTACGTACTCGAGACTAGTTTGCTTCCGCATGTGCTTATATGATTGTATGACTTGAGTGTTGGGTCATGTGACCCCTACACGTATGAATATGTTATGTATGGCTCCTGAGGCCTCTTAAATAAAAGACTTGATTTGTGAGAGTTTTTGTTGTGATGCCTTGTTGTATTTACTCATATCGGGCATATTGCGTGTATGATTGAAATGCTTGGTATGAGGTGGGATCCGACAAACTAATTGTTTATCCTTGGCGGCCTCTCATATGGAAAATGTAGTCTCGATAGCTTACGGCGATAGTAGTCCGCTATGACCGATTCACGAGTCACTGCTAACCGAGCCACTTTACTTGGACACTTGGTAGCGGCATGATTCATTTAGTTCCTATATACATCGCCGGAAATGTCACGCGGTGATGTTGGAGTCCTGCCTACACCTTTGCTAGCCCGAATAAGGAGTCTGTTAGCCAGTTCTTACTAGGCCAATTCATACGTTGATGACCGACATGCTCGAAGTGATTCATGTATATGTCCTCCCCGGTTAGTGCGCTTTGGGTTCACGACTAGCCATATCGGCCGGGTTCTTTGTCATGTGGATGCTAGCGACACTATCATATCGTGAGCCAAAAGCGCATAAGCGGTCCGGGCCGTAGTAAGCGACACCCACCAGAATACCGTGCGTGAGGCGCAAGTGATATGAGGTGTTACCGGCTAGGTCGATGTGACTTGGAATCGAAGTCTGACAGTGGCGTTGGCATCGGGCAGGGCTGCTGTAGGTTATTGCTAAGCTAAATAAGCGAAGATTGAGTCTAGAAATGCTTTAGTTATATGTAGGGGAATTGATTGTGGGAGGAGCGTAAGGCTCTTTTTACTTCTTTACCTTATGCCCTCGGTGCAGGTCATCCTCTTCCCATTCGGCGTGGGTATAGGACTAGGCTCTCTTCTCTCTATCGAGGTTCACGTGTTACTAATCCGTAGTAACTTATATGATTGTTGGTTACATCCTCGATTCGAGTGCTACTAAGTTTTAGTATGCTATCATTTTGAACGGAACCTTGATATGATGTTGTTGAGTGGTTATGCAATCTGATTTTGAATGTCTCAAATCTGATTTTGAGCATTTACGGATGTTATCTGCCCGATTTTCCTAAATTCTAATGCCTTTGCATTGTGGCTGTGCTTCGGATGGCCACCGTTCCCGAGAACAAAGTGGTTCGCTTTGACCTTCGATGCATTGATGTGTGCGGTCACACGGCCATGTTGGTTAGGGTGATGATTCAGTGCAGTTATCGATGGTATCCTGAATATACCGTCGAAGAAGCGGTTTAAGGATTTCAATCAAAGCCAATATCTATGCACGGTTGGATTTATCCATCTTATCCGAGACTCTTGAGGCCACTTCACTTTGTTCTTATGGGCTCGGAATCACTATTGGAATATACATGCAAGATGCAGCCTATTCCATGATGACTATTATTGACGCTGAGCTGCTTTCTTTGAAACAACGATTTCGCTATATGCTGGCATCTCTCCACAGGCGCATGGCTAGCTTGAGAGTTTGTCTGTGATGCATCCCATGAGACTCACTCCATCGTACTACTCTTGAGTTTCTTTGGAGGACAAGGACCGTGAGGCTGGGCTTCGCGTGGAGCTTTAATGCACGTTAAACCCTTTGGGCTTCTCGACTAGGTTTGCACTGCCGTGCAAGCGGATATATGGACATGAGAGACTTGTACCTGTGCAGGCGAGTCGCAGACTTTATGGAGTGGCGTGAGGTTGGAGGCATCACTCCTCCTCGTGGGCCTCGTCACGCCACCGTTTGTTGGTCCACGGCCACATCAGAGTCCTTATGGTCCCACAGGCCCCACAGGTTATGTCATTTGTTTGGACGATCATGTTCCACTTCGAGTGCAGGTGGTGACTTCTATGAGGACTACTATGGAGCTGCACGAGATAGTAGTAGTATTCCTAGTATGGTAATAGTTGTGTTTCCACCGTCTGCGTGACTCGTGGAATACGACTTAGTGTGTATCGTTAGGAAGTGTAGAAAAATAATGTATAGGAGTTGGAATGCTTTTCCGATGAGATGCCCCTTTCCTTATAGTTGTACTCCGTCGGGGCTTGTACTAAACTATGAATGGTGTGTATGACCGTTGGTATATATATATATAGCAGTTTATATTACCATGTCATGCGGATGAACATCTTTGCATTCCATACTGTCCATTACCTTCCGCACTTCCTTGTTAAATTCTGCCATCCTGGTTTAAACCTTTGCTTTGTCTCCCGGATGGTCAACACTATAATACTCCTGCTGCTCCGAGGCGCGGGAGAAGCGGTGCAGCGAAATGAGAATACTGCAGCCATGCCATCTTTGGCGAGGTGATCTTTGGAAGCGAGCATAATAGCGCGAAACCAACCGCTTATTGGGCGGATTAGACAAAACACACCGCATGACCGAAAGCGATGGGGTTTCACTCAAACGCTTAAATCAAGCTGTATCCTCCAAAGTTCAAATATTCGAATCTCTCGTAGCGAGATGATTAGCTCCATGCGCATCCACCACAGGCTGCGTTCCGCCAGCGTGGTGGAGGCTGACAAGGATACCTTTGCCGCCTATCATCTTGAAGGCCTGCCGTTCTCGGTGGGAAAAATTGTGAGGCTATCGTCCGGTTGGACAAGTTACAACTTGGGATGAATTGATTGCCGCCTTAGGAAGCACCATATTCGGAAGGTCTTATGGACCATAAAGGGAGAAATTCTGCAGTTTCACCCAAGGTGAGGCGTGACGTGGATGCCTGTGACCGTGAATTTGGAGAGGTTAGCATGTTATGCTCGAAGAAGTTTCTCTGATGCCAAGAAGCGAGCAAGGTTCCGTGAGGACTTAGCCCTGAAACTACGCCGAGATCTCCGTCTGCATGAGTGTACCTCTTTCCGAAGCTAGTCAATAAGGCTATCGGTAGCGAGGCCAATGGGCTGATTTAGAGACTTCCGCATAGCACATCCAAGTGATTACGGATGATCATCAAGCTCTGGATCCCGGAAGCGCTTGGGTTTGGGTTCCAAATCTTGCTCTACCACCTAGAGTACACCCGAGGCCATCCTTGAGCGCCTACGCCCCAACCAACCGTATTTTCCACCCAAGACTTATGGAGGTCCAAGCCACTAATGCTGCTCCACGTCCAAATGTGATCACTTGCTTCAAGTGTGGAGAGGCAGGCCACTATATCGAAGTGTCCCAGAACAACCCCAATCAAGTGGAAAGTCTGTTGGCGGCGGCAAGCAGCGAGAAAGGTGCCCTATGCTAAACCGTTGCCACCGCTTTCGTGGCCATGTCAACTATGTCTCTGCTGAAGAAACCTATGAGGGATCCCAACGTGAATCCTCGATGCTGCCTCTTATTAATGCCATCAACAGGCTATTCTGTTTAATCTTTGGAGCATCTCATTCATTTATTTACGAGATCTATGCTCGATTGCACAACACCACATTACGTGACATGCCTACCTCCATGGAAATCAAACTCCACAGTTCTAGATGGCAAACCTCTAGAATAAGTCATGGGAATGAGATTCTTGTCCGACAGATTAGTCTTTCTTGCATCTCTAATAGCTCTCAAGTCCTCGGACATAAACATCATCTTGGGTATGGGTGGATGTCAGACCCATTATGCTAAGATTGATTGCTCTACTAGAAGCTGTTCAACTTACCCATCCTTGGGCAAAAGCGGTGGATGTTTTAACCCGAGTGTCTAAGCTTGACTTTACTCCTAAAATACCAACCCCTTCCGGACCTCGAAGATATTCCGGTGATCCGTGATTTCCGGATGTCTTTCGGAGAAGCTGCCGGTGTTCCACAGCAGGGGATGTCGAGTTAAGTGATAGATCTTATTCCGGGAACCGTCCCAATCTCTAGAAGACCTTATAAGATGGCACCCTAGAACTAGCTGAACTTAGAAACAACTTCGATGAATCCTTGCAAAAGGTTTCATCCGTCCTAGTTCATCTCCATGGGCTTGCCCGTCCTCTTCGTCAAGAAGAAGGATGAGTGCGGATCGGATGGTTGTAGATTACCGACACTGTCAATTTGGTCACTATCAAGAACAAGTATCCGCTCCCGGGATCAACGATACTGTATAATCAGCTTCATGGATCCTCGGTCTTTTCAAGATGGATTTGAGGTTGGGCTACCATCAAATCAAAATCAAGAACGGGGACATTCCTAAAATGGCCTTTGTCACTCGTTATGGCCAATCTGAGTACACCGTCATGTCCTTGGATTAACCAATGCTCCAGCCACTTTCTCTCGGTTAATGAACTCAATCTTCATGGAGTATTTGGATAAATTAAATAAGTAGTATACCTCGATGATATACTCATCTACTCCAAGAATGAGGAAGAACATGCGAACACCTAAGGCTAGTATTGATGAAACTTGAGAGCACCGCCTTTATGCCAAATTCTCTAAATGTGCGTCACAGGTTGCAGTGACCTATCTGGGACATGTAATCTCTGGTAAGAGGAATTCTTTGTCAATCCGGCGAGTTCAAGCCGTCCTTGATTGGACTCCACTGAATCGGTCAAGCAAGTTCGGAGATTCCTCGGTTTAGCGAGCTATTGCGCCGCTTAAATCGAGAATTTCTCTAAAGTTGCTAAACCTCTAACGAACTCCTCAAGAAAGATAAGAAGTTGAATGGGCCATACAGTCTGAGATCACTTTGAGGAATTGAAAGGCGCACGACATACTGCTCCCGTACTTGTTCCACAGATTTCTCTAAGGACTTTATTATCTATTACGGCGCCTCGCGACAAGGACTAGGTTGCATACTCATGCAAGATCGTCATGTGATTGCCTCACGCTTCTCGACGATTCGTCCACATGAGATAACTACCCCACCACGATCTAGAGCTTGCGGTGGTGGTTCATGCACTCAAAACACGGCGACATTACCTTAGGTAATGTCGTTGCGAGAATCTAACTGGATCACCAAAGTCTGAAATATATCTTCACCCAGCGGTTTGAATCTCGGGCAAAAGGCGTTGGGTCGAGATTGATCTGATTTACGACTTAGGAATATCCTACACCCGAGCAAAGGCCAATGTCATGGCTGACACTAAGTCGCAAATCTTATTGTAACAATCGATGTTACAACAAAGTCAACCAATTCTCCACGAGAATTTACGTAAGCTTAATCTTCACATTGTTCCTCGAAGATTCCTTTCCACCACAGTGGCGAAACCTACCCTTACGGATCAGATCATCAAAAGCACTGAAAGTAGATCAAGAATCTCCCGATGTCGGGAGAAACATCAAGAAAGAGTCATGATTGTTTCTCCATTGATGAACAAGGTGTTGTGTTCTTTGGAGACCGCCTGAGTGGTCCCCAAAGTCGCAACTGAGGCGATTGATCCATAAAGAAGCTCATGACTCTCCTCTCACCATTCATCTGGTAGTACTAAAATGTATCAAGATCTCGCGGAGGTTTTGGTGGACTAGGATGAAGAGAAATCGCTCAATACATTGCTAATTGCGGCGTACATCGCGAGATTAGCGAGCATCAACGACCTGGTACCCTTCAACCTTTGGAAATTCCTGAATGGAAATGGGATAAAATTGGTATGGATTTCATTACGGGTTTCCCGGGACCAAGAGAGGAATAATGCTATCTTCGTTGTCGTTGATCGTCTTTCCAAAGTAGCCCACTTCCTACCTGTTAGTGAGAGTATAACCTTCTTGCCAGCTAGCTGAATTGTACATCTCTCGAATAGTGTCTCTTCATGGTGTTCCATTAGAAATTAACTTTCGAGACCGTGGAAGTCTCTTCACCTCTCGATTTTGGGAAAGTTTCCAAAAGCGCTATGGAACTTCGTCTCTCTTTTAGCACCGCTTTCCATCCCCAATCAAGTGGTCAAGTAGAGCAGAGTCAATCAAATCCTAGAGGATATGCTTGAGCTTCCGTCATCTCTTTCGGCATGAATTGGGAGAAATGCCTTCCATTCGCGAGTTAAACTTATAACAATAGTTATCAACCCGGCTGACAAGGACCCCTTCGAAGTTCTTTATGGGCGAAAATGTCGAGCGCCTCTTAAGCTGGTGAGAAACCGGGAGAGACAACTCTTTGGCGGACATGATTCAGGAAAGCGAAGAAACGAGTTCGCGTTATTCGTGAGAAAGTGAAAACAGCCCAATCTCGTCAAAAGAGCCAATATGACGCAAGCATAAGCCTATGACTTATGAAGTTGGCGAGAAGGCTTACTTTGAGTTACTCCTCTAAAGGAACCCATCGGTTCGATATCAAAGGCAAGTTGGCTCCTCGTTACATTGGACCCTTTAGCATTCTTGCCAAGCGGCGGGAAGTTGCCTACCAATTGGAACTACCTCCATCTTTTTGAGTCCATGATGTCTTCCCGTTTCCCAACTCAGGCGTTGCTTCTCGGATCCTATCAGTAGAGTGGACCACGCAGCGCTTGATCTCCAAGATAACCTCACCTATCGAGAATATCCGTTCGTATCCTCGATCAAGCGAAGCGTACCACTCGGCGTCGGAATATCAAGTTTCTAAAGGTTCAATGGTCAACCATTCCGAACAAGAAGCAACTTGGGAAAGGAGGATCGTCTTGACTTGAGTATCCCACCTTTTTAGCAAGATCCTAAATCTGGGGCGAGATTCTTTTGAGTGAGGGTGAGTTGTCACATCCCGGATAGACCATGCATTAGGGTGTGCATCATGTTTAAATTTCATTTGAATTTGAAATGGGAAGGCGAAACCCGAACACCCCCTTAATTCAACTAGGGTTTACTAAAATTTATTTCAATGAATCGAAATGCCCTTCAAAATGTTCATCCTCTTTACTTTGGTTGAGAACCCATGTCAAGAAGGTGTACCATTTTCTAGGTCATCTAAGGGTTCTAAGGGTTAATCCACAAGTTTTGAACTTGAGCATTTTAATTATATAAAATATTTTACATGTTCAAAATTGTCAAACCAAAATGTTTCATGTTGGGAATATTCCAACAAGTGACCAGGAGCATTTTGGTGATTTTAAAATAGTTTTGGTATTTTAAAAACCCCACAAAGTTGCAGAATATGAGAAAAAGACTAAAAAGGAAAAACTTACGGCGCTTGTGCAAGCCCTGCCGGCCCAGCCAACATGCAGCATGGTAGCTACTTAGCTCGGCAAGCGACTGACCTAATACCAGCCGTGGCCTTGAGGCATACCATATGGTGGCCCATAGCCACTTCATCACCGCTTCGCCCATACCTGTGGGACCTCTCCGTCGTCGCCCGACCCAGGACACGCCCTTTCGCCCCCTGCCTCCTCTCTCGCTCTCCCTCTCGCCATAGCCAGCCCACGTCGCCAGCTCCTCACGTCGTGGCCGTAGCCACCGTCGTCCCAGCGCACGAGACCTTGTCCCGATTTGCCTACGCCGTCGTCGACTTCGTCGAACAAGCCAAGCCCGAGCACACCTTTCGCCCGAAAACTGTCGCACCAAGCCTGCCCGAAACTCCGCCACGCCCGAATCCCCTTCGCCCGTCGCCGCGCGCGCACCATCCCAGACCCGGGCAGGCTCTCTGAGGGATCGCTGTGAGCACTGCTACCTTCCCATCCTCTCCACTCTCTTCCTCGTGCACCTGGCTGACCCAACCCCGATCACCGAGACGCCGCCTTGTGGGCACAAATCGGTGGCAGGCTCCGGCCTGCTCAACCACGCCACCGTGTCCATCGCACTCCGCAAACTGCGTTGGGGCTAACACTACACTCCACACGCCTCACTTAGCCCTAACAACAAACCGACATCGTTGGCGAAACCCGTCATTGTCATGGCTCAACTCGGCGCCACCCAAACCTCGAGCTCAACCCACCCAAGCAGCAGCGGTTCATCTCAGACTCACGTCGATGCTCCCGCGCCCCATTTGGTGGCGGAAAATGCAAACACTTTGCTCCGCCCGCCGCTGGCCTCATGCGGCGACTGAGCGCCAGACGAGTTGACCAACGACCAACATTGTGGGCCTCGTTGACCCCTGACAGTCGTATGACGGTGGACCCCCGGTTATCTAATTAGGTTTAGTTCTAATTAAGTTAATTAGTTAAACTAACCACGACATGCAGTCCCAGTTAGGTGAGTTTGACACAGACGACCCGTTGACCACGACGTCTGCAGCTGACCTCATCTTGGCGCATTAATTCAAATTCTAAATTATTTTGATATAGTAAATTCAGAATATAATTCAAATTCAAATGCTTATAACTTTTATTCTACAACTCCAAATGCAAAGATTTATATATGAAAAATTATCAGAAAAATACACTCTATCCATTGGTACAGGTTTCATGCATGTTAAAACAAGTTAACTATGCTGAATAACCAGAATAAGATATATGCACCATTAGGGCTAACTCAAATGAGCTATCATTTGAATCCTTGATTCAAATGAGTTTCATCCCCTATTCTTTCAACTTGCATTAGGCCAACTTACATCCATATTGCCATGTCATAGCATGCATCATATTGTTGCATATTGTTTTGTATGTTTATTTGATGTGCTTTTCATGATAGGTTCACTTGAAAGATAACCTCGACTACCCATAAGAGGGGCGATCCTCTTCCCCAGTTCCATCAGGCAAGCAATTCATTGATCATTCGATACAAACCCATGTTCTATCTGCTCTCGTTCTTTGCATTAAGACAACGCGATTCAAGCTTTGTGTCTGCGGTAGTTGAACCCACTTCCTTTGCATGACTTGTCATTGCCACGATAACTAGATGAAACCCACTAGTATGTGTAGGAGTTGATTGAGCCATGTTTGTGATTCCTACCATGCTATGCTTGCTATGCTTAGAGTTGTGTCAGTGGGCTCATCGGGATGATGAACTGGAGTGAAAGGTTGTGTTGGTTCGAGGTAAAAGTGTTGAACACGATTTGGTAAAAGTATCGATGAGAGGCCATGTAGGAGTACATGGTGGGTTGTTTCATTGAAGCGAACTTAGGCTGAGATCTTGTTTGTGATCCATGAACAGTTACTACCACATTGGGATCCTAATTGACCCTCTCCTTTAACCACCCCTTTCATAGTGGGAGTTGCAAGTAGTTTGGTGTTTGTAGCATCTTTGGGGGCCTGCCTGACCTTAGGGGTGGGTTGTGTTGCGGTGGCACCCCGGGTGTAAGTGCCGTTTGGTATCTGGGAACCCCACACATCGTTGGGCTTATGGAAAACCTCGGCGGACTCCTGCGGATGGAACCGAATAGGCGATAAACCTGGACTAGGGACTTGAGTGTTTAGGGGCGTGGCCGACACCCCGTTGGGCTTCGGCGAAGGTTGGGTACATTGTTAACGATAAGTGGTGAGCGTGTGAAAATACCCTGCGGGGTTAAATATGATCTATTAATAGCGTGTCCCGGAGAAGGACTTAGGTTACCTATAAGTTCATAGACAAGTAAATGGATACTACTAAAAGCCTCAAGATAAGTGTGAGTATGTGGATGGCCCTCTCGGGGATGAAGAGAGGATCCACGGTGGAGTTTGTGTGGTGATTAGTGGATGGCCGACGCTTTACAAAGTGTGTCACGTGGGATAGCAGCCAAGAGTCAAACGGCTTGCTGCAAATAACTCCACCTCCTTCCTTGAGAATGGCATGTATGATAGGATTACGTGGTAAGACTTCTGAGTACTTTTGTACTCATGTTTGTAATCAATATTTTAGGAGGACTATACTACCCCTCGGCGTTTATGTAGATGTTGACTTGAAGTGAACTAGCCACCCGGTGGCGATCTAAGACTTTGAAGGGCCATTGTAGATAGAAAATCCAACAAGCTTTCTTTCTTTCTAGAGTCGTACTCAGACTAGTTTGCTTCGCATGTGCTTGTATGATTGTATGACTTGAGTGTTGGGTCATGTGACCCCACCTATGAATATGTTTGTATGGCTCCTCGGGCCTCTTAAATAAAGTACTTGAGTTGTAGAGTTTTGTTGTGATGCCTTTTGTATTTACTCATATCGGGCATATTGTGTATGATTGAAATGC
>JAHIAM010011333.1:0-12723 GCA_021605205.1 Aegilops longissima
CCTCATAACAGGCAGACACGGCTTTGAAAGATATTACCTGCGAGGGTGTCCCAACAAGCCCATTATAAGCTCTCACGGTCATCGAAGGATATTCCTTCTCTGGGAAGACCGATCAATCTCGGAATCCCGGACTACAAGACATTTGACGACAATAAAACAAGACCAGCAAAGCCGCTTGATTGTGCCGACAAATCCCGATAGGAGCTGCACATATCTCGTTCTCGGGGCGGATCCGGATGAACACTCGTGCGGCATAGAAGATGCCCCAAGTTGCCTCGGTGGCACGCAGAAGTGGCTCTAGTTTGGACCAACACTCGGAGGAGCATTGGCCGGGGGTTAAATAAAGATGACCCTCGGGCTCATGGCTTTCAGGGGAAAAAGGCTTAGGTGGCAAATGGTAAAACCAAAGTTGGGCCTTCTTGGGCGAGTCTTATTCAAAGCGAACTGTCAAGGGGTCCATAAATCACCCAACCGTGCAAGGCATAAAATCAAGGAACATAACACGGGTATGGCGGAAACTAGGGTGGCAAGAGTGGAACAACACACACGGGCATAAGGCAGGCCTTCCACCCTTTACCAAATATATAGATTATTAATTATAGCAGATAAATATTGTGATATCCCCAACAAGTAAACATGTTCAACAAGGAACAACATCTCCATGTTCAACAAGGAACAAACTTCAACTTCACTGCAACTAGCGCTATAAGAGAAATTTGAGCAAGCGGTAACATAGCCAAACAACGGTTTGCTAGGAAAGGATGGTTAGGGGCTGACATGGCAATATGGGTGGCATGATTTAGCAAATGGTAGGCATCGTAGCATAGGCATAGCAAAAGCGAGCAACTAGCATAGCAAAGATAGAAGTGATTTTGAGGTATGGTCATCTTACGCAATGTTCTCGAGTTGTCGAAAGCTTGATCCTCGTAAAGCGTTCTCAACAGGTTCCTCGTTCACGTACTCGTCTCCGGCTCTACCCAAAGCAACAACACAAACAAAGGAACCCCAATAAATCACGGTGCAATGCACAATCAACATGATGCAAAACATGACATGATATGCGGGATGTGATATGCAATGCGTATGTGCGCTCGGAAGGAAAATGATGAACCAGGCATCAACTTGGCAAACCAAGTATGCCACTGGAAAGATGAGATGATTTGATTGAAATCGATATAAAGATCACGGAATCGGATGCACGGTTTGCAAATGACAAGCAAAACAAGAATGGCACAAATCTGCCATTATGACATGATGCCACTTAGCAAGCAACAAGAAATTAAGCTATTGCACCCAAATGTACCAACAAAGTATATGGCAGTGTTCTACACAAGATGCTTGACAAAAGATGAGCACTGATATACGGCTAAATCACATCATAACAGGTTCAAACAAGCATGGCAAAAGTGCACAAAATATCGAGTGGACATGGCAAAAACAGCATCGGTAGCAATGTTCAGAGCAACAAAACTACATGCTACAGGAACTTATAATAGCAAAACAAGGCATGGCATGAATCTACTCAAAGCATAGAACAAAGTCCCTTACTGACCATAAGCCAAAAGGATCAGAAAATATAGTAACACCCATGTCAATATCGAAAGTTTCGTTAACAGATTCAGCAACATGGCATGTCAAAAACTGATAACAAGTAGGCATGTTTACAAGCTCAATGCACTCACTACAGAGCCTTATATGATAAACTAAGCATACATACATCAATAAGACATGGCATAGAAGACATACATTAAAGAACAATAACATAGCATACATGGATCAACCACAACAACCTAGGCAAAATTGAATAACATGTAAACAATCTGCGGGAAACATTTGATAGCAAAAGTAGAGCTCGATTGACTCAAGCTATGGCACTCCATAATTGCAAAAAAGGCATGGATGGATAGATAAAAACATGTTTAACAAAACATCCTTACTGAAGTATCTCAAAATATGCATGGATCTCTCGGTATCATCAAGTTAACATGGCATCAAAATATCATGCTAAACAGGGTGAAAACAGCAACATCGGGACACCTACTTTGCATGCTTGTGCTAGTCACCACATAGATCACAAAAATACATGGCATACACCCCTGGAAAGATGGCATGGCATATTACAAAAGACATGTAGGACTCAAATTCATAGGGTGCACACATCAATCATGTAGCAAAAATAACGAAGTGCAAGTTCATTAAGAAAGCGAAAACTAACATCACATAGCCCTCTTCCAACAGCATTTCGGGCATCAAGATGAGCTCAAATGAAAATGATGCAATGAGATTAAATGATCTACTCTTGAGACTAACATTTTGATATATTATCTGCAAAATGGATCTCTGAGATGCAAAGATTACGCTTCGTTGAAAATGCCACGAAATAACATAGGATGCAAAACTTAGAAAAGAGGGGGAGAAAGTCAGCGGGCTGGATCCGATCGGGATCGGAGACGAAGCGACAGCGTTGGCTTCGCCGGAGGAGAGGAGGCGAAAACTCGGTGGAGAGTTCAACGACGAGGAGCAAGCTTGGCGCCCGTGGTAGTGGCCGGCAGCAACCGTGGCGAAATGAGCGCGAAGCAGAGTCATGAGGCCAGGCGGAGGCGGCAGCTTGGTAAGTGGCGCAGAAGCTTCGCTTGGCGACGTCCCGGGCCAGGGCAGCGAACAGCGGGAGGCAGCAAGGCAGCCTGGCGGGCCTTGGTAGCCATGGGCTGCAGTGTGGCAGCGAGCCCCTTTGGGCTGCCAGCGAGCAGCCTTGTGTGGCGTGTGAGACAGGTGTCAGCGCTCCGATTAGCGAAAGCGGCAGGCGCTAGTGGGGCGGGACGTGTCCAGGCGATTCGTCCGGTGAGAGTGAGAAGGCTAGGGTTAGACCCGAGATTGGAATGGGGTTGGCTTAAATAGGCATAGAGGGAGCTAGGAGAGTCAAATGAGGTGTAGTTTTACGCCCACGATCGTGATCGAGCAACGGAGAGCATGGAAGTGACTTAGATGGGTTATTGGACTATTTTGGAGGGTGTTGGGCTGCAACTCAAAAGAGGCCTTTCGAGAGTGCGGTTAACCGTTGGAGTACCAAAGCGAGCTCAAATGACCGAAACTTGACCGGTGGTCTCTGGGTGGTATACCAAGGCCACTAGACAAACCTTGGTCCATTCGAGAAGGTTTAGTACCCTTTACGGAAAAAGCGTAAAAGGGCAGCAGGGGAGATAGGTCTGCGGATTGCAAAAGCGGACAACGGGAAAAAATGCTCGGAATTATGGGAGCGAACACGTATGCAAATCGATGCACATGATGGCATGATATAAAATGCATGACATGGACAAAATGCAAAATGAAGAAAAACCCAACCACGGAGAATATCATATCACCATGCGAAAATGGCAAGAGTTGGAGTTACAAATATGGAAAGTTACTTAGGGGTGTTACATGGAGAATCATTATTTTGCGTGTAATAAGGAGGCGCTTTCTTGCGTGCGACCATGGACAACTATCATCCTCTCCACGTTTGACCATGCGGCTGAGAGCACCGAGGCGGTGGACGGCAGCAAGGCCTAGGAAGGAATGACCGGGCGGAGAAGACTCGGTAGTTGTTTCCCGGATGGGGAATGCGAGGGTTTCTTGGTTAAATGCGCCATCGGAGAATAACGAGGAGCTGTGGGTGCATGCAGGGATGGCCAGGCCATCGATGGGAGTAACATCTTGAGGCGGTTACACTACTGTGGCAACACTGACCCGACCCACAGGAGGCATGAGCGAGCGATATGGTCGGCCTTGGTATGGAAATGGTGGAGCAAGAAGACCCGAAGTTGAAGAAGCACTATGACCATTGGATTAACAATCCAGCGGTTTACTAATTATAGAATCATTTGTGGACTAAGTTGACAAAGCCTTAGTACCGTCAACCTTGTAGACCCACAAGTCAGCCTCAAATCATCCCAAACAACATACGACCCGAAATTTCTAGCAGATTCAAATTAATTTAAAATTAAACATACCTTAATGTAAAATCAATGAAATTTTACCCTTACGAAACAATGAAATTTAAAATATCAAAATCGAAAAGAAAAAAGTAATTTGGAACTAATTTCCTATTTGCTGTATTTTTTATTTTACAACCCATTTCTTATTACCTATAGCCCATTTTACGGGCAAGCGAATACATCCCTCCTCATCTTGAAAGATTTCAGGCCCAAAGGCATAGAAAACAAGTAGGCCTCCGTTGCTTATTCTACAAGAAACAAAATAGCTAGGCTAGCCATTTAGAAAAGAAAACAAAAGCTGGGCTGGTCATGTAGTAAACATATGAAATAAAATCCTGGGCTAGAGGGGAATACAGCTCACACACAACCCAATTGATACTCTGCTCCGTTTAGAAAACAAAAATAATTACTGCATGAGCTTTGGGTCCCGGGTGAGGAGTCACTGGATTAGGGGTATCAGGATAGCAGTGTGTGTACAACGTCCGGACTATTGAGCGTGAAGATACAAGACTCAAGACTTTGGCCCGTGTCCGGATGGGACTTTCCTTGGCGTGGAAGGCAAGCTTGGCGATCCGGATATTATATTTCCTTCCTTGTAACCAACTCCATGTAAACCCTAGCCCTCTCGGTGCCTATATAAACGGAGAGGTTGGTCCTAGTAGGCTGATCACAATTACAATCATACCATATAGGCTAGCTCTTGGGGTTTAGCCTCTACGATCTAAATGGTAGATCTACTCTTGTACTACCCATATCATCAATATTAATCAAGCAGGAAGTAGGGTTTTACCTCCATCGAGAGGCCCGAACACAGGTAAACATCTGTGTCCTTGCTTCTTGTTACCATCGACCTTGGCCTTACAGATCAGGACCCCTACCGAGATCCGCGGTTTGACACGACATTGGTGCTTTCATTGAGAGTTCCTCGTGTGCCGTGTCGTCGGGCTCAATGGCTCGTCTTACCGTCAAAGACAATATTACTTGGAGGGGCTCGGCTATAGGCGAACCTCCGGCTTAACAACTTTATCATGGCCGCCCCATCGGTAGTAGCACCAGGCGATGACTTCTCGGGTCATCAATCATAACCTTCGCGTCGATTCGGAACTTGCGAGCAGATGGATCAATGGACTCTCACCTTATGCGAACTCTTGGATCGCGCCATCTCTGAGAGTCGCTCTGAGACTATGACGGATTGAGCTTAAACCCGACGAGAGGGACCGAGGTCCCGCGGCCACCACGAGATAGCGATAGTGGAAGAACCACCGCGGATTGCCCCTCAACTTTGAGGGCGAGTTGTGTTCGGATCACGAACTCCTTGAGCCAAAAACCGCTCGAAGAAAAGCGACCTAGGTCCGGACTTAGAATCGGGCATGAATTGAAGAAATTGGCGCCCGGATCTGAGATATTTGCTTCGAGGCCGCCCAGCCCTTAGGCGTCGAGACCAGAATCAAAATCCGGACTCTAAGCGGACCTAAATTGTCTCTATCGCATCGGGCAAAGCCCGGAAGCTGTACATCGCTCTTGGGCGATTCCTCCTTGCGCTTAGCAAGGTCGAGGGACTACCATGAAGAGGGCGTGGTCTCACTTTTACGCAAAACTGCTGCGAGCGAAGGACTCCTCAATGCGATAAGCAGCTGCGACATAGTATGCTTGGCGGACTTGGCAACCATAATGCGAAATCTTGTGCGATGGAAGCGCTTGGAAGACCAAGCAGAATGCAGGATAATCTGCTCTCGCCAAAACCTTTGTCCGAACTAAGCAGACGAACTCTCGTAAAATCGTCAACCCAACCCCAAGAAACCAAAGCCCACTCAGGGCAGAGATCCGTATTGGAAGGATGGCTTGGCGGGCCATATAAGCTCCATAGTACTCGGATACAACACCTACTCATAGCCTTAAGGCATGTTGGATACTCGGCGGTGGCAAAAAGTGGCGAGGATCTTCTTGTGGGCCATAAAAGCGGAACAACATCCAGCCAGCGAACTGTCTGGTACTAACGGTCTTGAGACTTTCGCATCCAACAATAAGCATAAGCGAGCTTCATGGCTCAGCTGAGATTTACCATGTGGCAAAAATAAACCCTTGGGCGACACTACTATAACTTTTAATGCGGTGACAAACCTCGATCCCGGACTGTCCAGGCGCTAGCTACTCTCACGGTTCTTAGCCCAATCATGGGCCAGTTCGGCTCACCAAAGTGCTCATGGGCCGGTGGAAGCGGATTAAATCTGATCTATGAAGAAACACTTCAGCAAGATGGAAATTCACAAAGGCCACATTGAACAAAGCGGTACAACCTTGAGGATTATCCTAGTCGGGAAGCACGGTGTGCGGGAAAAATCACACTTGACATAGTATTGACACCGGAGAATTATAGGTCGAAGAAATCACATTCCAAGTGGCCCCTTTCAGGCGGATACCACACCCTTTTAAGGCGGGGCCAGCGTTTGCAAGCTTTCAAGCCATACCCATTACGGGTACATGAAGCTTAAAATGCCGGGCCCAATGGAATCATCACTCTAACCCGATGATCCGGACGTCGGCGCTTGGCGCGAAACAAAACCATGGCGCTAACCACAGAGCATTATCCAAGTGGCCCTAGCGGTAGAAGAATTAACAACACTACAGACGCCCGTGGACGAGGGGCGACATAATACTCGACAAAGCGACACAAGTCCACCTCATTCAAACCTACGGCCTGAGATAGTCAAATTCAGGTCCACCAGCGGACCCCAGGAAGACAACTTCCATCGGGACAGGCTGAGCCCTTGATCGATGCCTCCTCTGAGATTTCTTCTGCGAAATTGGGACATTTACTTTGGCACCCATCGGACATACCGGGCATCCCACAGCAATTGGCGAACACAGCCTCAATATACTAAAGGATACAAACCGGTCAAGCAAACTCTAAGGCGGTTTTGAGCCCAAGCGACAGGCCATGGGGAAGAACTAGCCAAACTACTCGAGGCGGATTCGCCGAGAGATATCAAGCATCCGGATTGGTGGCAAACCTGGTAATGGTACCAAGAAGGACAAATCCTGGCGCCTATGTGCCGACTTTAAAGACCTCAACAAGGCTTGCCCCAAGGATCCCTTTCCCTCCCTCGCATTGATCAAATCATTGATGCCACAGCAAGACATGACTCATTTGTGTTTCCTCGGCGCATACTCTGGATACCATCAAATAAAGATGGCGATCGACCAAGCTGCTACAACTTTCATAGCGCCATATGGCCTTTACGCTTCAACACTATGTCCTTCCGGGCTCCAAGAGCAGCTGGCGCAACCTACCAGCGCATGATTCAAACATGCACGGAAAAGCAAATCGGCAAAACGGTGGAGGCATACGTGGGCCGGCGTGGTCATAAAAACAAGAGACGTCGAAACCCTAATAGATGACTTGAGGCTTACATTCGACAATCTCCGGACATACGACATCAAGCTGAATCCGGAAAATGCGTTTTAAGCGCCCCTCGGGAAGCTACTCGGCTTCATCGTTTCCAACGGAGAATTGAAGCAAATCCGGCAAAGATCGAGCTCTGTCGCGATTGGCTATACCAATAGACCTCAAGCACATTCAAAAACTAGCGGATGTGTGGCTGCTCTGGCCGCTTTATCTCGAGTTAGGAGAAAAGGCACTACCGCTTTATCGCCTTCTTGGTACGAACGCCGTATGGACGGATGCACCCACAGCGGACTGGATGAAATAAAGACCTTATTGACCGGTAATCCAGTATTGCAGATGCGAATATCGGCGAAACTATCTGTTGTACATAGCTACAACACATCAAAGTCGTAAAGCCTTGATGCTACGTCATTGAGCGAAGGCCAGCGGATACAAATACCGCTTGAAGCGGTCTACTACGTGTCCACGGTCCTAACCCCATGCAAATCCGATACCCACACTATCAAAAATAGCATTCGCCGTGTTCATGGCATCCGGAAGCTACGACACTACTTTCAAGAGTGTTCGATTACGGTGGACTCAGTACCACTAAATGACATAATAAATAACGCGATACTACGGGCGGATTGCCAAGTGGGCTATTAAGCTCCTTCCATTCAACATAGCGTACAAACCACGGCGGGCCATCAAATGCATAAGTGTTGGCTGACTTCATCGCGCGAATGGGCGAAGCGAACTCCCTAAAAATGCGGCACATACTCAAAGCTGGATCATGCACTTGACGGCTCTAAAATGCTGGCGGATTAGGCAGCAGTGTAGTCGACATCTCCACGGCGAGGTCGTCGTCCTCAAATATTATACATAGACTCAACAATGCAGCGGATATGAGGCTCATTGCATAGTCTTCGGATGGCAGTCTCTATGGGCATTCAACGCCTAGAAGTGCGCGGGGAACTCAAACCTCGCAATATCACGAGATAAGCGGAGATTTTGATGCTAAGGACCCGAAAATGGTGGCCCTCTTGTAATGCCGTCCTCAAAATGTCAGCTCGGTTGAGGGCTCGAATTCCACCATGTGGCTCGAGAAAACAATCAGCGGCGGATGTCCTTGCTCGCATTGGCGCTAAGCGACCTGTCCCATCTAACATATTCACTGGAGCGGCTGTTCAAGCCATCATAGTATGGGAAGAAGTCACGCAATACTAACGCGGATCGAATACACCCCAGACTACGAACCATCAGGACATAGTGGAGGCTCTACCCCGAAATAACGTCCTCATTACGAGATCATGGCTGTGATCGCCCGTGGACCCGAGCCCTTCTTAGCCTACCTAAATGGCGGGAGCTCCCTAAAGACCAAAATGAAGCCGCTGCATGATGCAGCTCTAAAGCTTACAAGGTCCACGAATGGGAACTCTACAAGAAAAGCCTTGACCCAGTGCTCCAAGGTGCATCTCCGAAGAGGAAGCGGCAACTCTTGGCTGAAATTCATGCCAGTGCAGGCGGATATCATGCCGCGGCTCGAGTCTTTGGTCGCAAGGCCTTCGTACATGCTTCTATTGTAGCGGCGACGCGAACGCCTGGGACCTCGTCCAACATTGCGTGAGCTGCCAGCTCTTGACAATCAGTCACATGCCCCCTACCGCTCTTCAAACCATCCCCATAACTTGGCCCTTCGCGGTCTGGGGGCTGGATATGGTGGGACCCCTTAAAGGGGGAAGCCATAAGAAAAAATACCTACTGGTCATGGTGGACAAATTCACCAAATGGTTTGAGGCCAAACCAGGTCAAAGCGGCGAATCCGGACCCGTGATAGACTTCATATCCGAAGTGCGTACACGATCTGGTGTCCCCATAGCATCATCACGGATAATGGCTCAAATTTACGCAGCCGATGAAGTGAAAACTTAGTGCGCACAAATGGGCATCGGCTCGATTCGCTTCCTTCTACCATCCACAAACTAACGGCCAGGTAAGCGGGCGAATGGTCTCATTATGGCGGCATCAAACCCAGGCTAGTGTGATCCTTAGCAAGTCGGATCGCCTTTGGGTGGAGGCTCGACTACGTACTCACGGGGGCTACGGACCCGCGTAAATCGCACCACCGGATACACACCATTTTTATGGTGTCTGCGTGAGCGATATTACCTTGCGACATAATACATGATTACATGCAGCGTCGCATGTCTGAAGAAGGAAGCGAGTTAGATCGGCAGGATAATTTGGATGCCACGGAGGAGGGCGCAATGTCACAAAAGCCCGTTCCGCATTCTATCGGCAGCGAGCTCGGCGATACCAAAGCGAGAAGTGCGGGCCAAAACTTACAATATTGGCGAGCTTCGTTCTCGACTACGGAGAAGAAGAAGGACAAACTCAAACCCAAGTGGGAGGGTCCGCCGTCATTGACAAAGTTCTCCTTTGGAGGGCGTACCGCTTCGTAATGCATCCGATAGCAGACTCGAGCCGAACCCATGGAACACGGCAAGACTACGGAGATTCTCCTAGCGCCAAACACAGTGTTCGTCTCTAACCCCTCCCTTTTAATTATGCCCCATTCCATTTTCCTTTCTCGACCTTTTCTCTCTTCACACAAAGTATTCAATACGGTC
The DNA here is from genome assembly GCA_021605205.1 of Aegilops longissima. NCBI lineage: Eukaryota > Viridiplantae > Streptophyta > Magnoliopsida > Poales > Poaceae > Aegilops > Aegilops longissima. The sequence continues at coordinate 9,990 of JAHIAM010011333.1, forward strand.
GGATTTTGGATCCTCGGCCGCACTAAGTGTATAAGCAATACACAGGGGCTTCCTATCACGGAAGCTAAAATGATTACTCACATGGCTTTACGCCGATCGCATATGCATTCTTTTCCATATATGCCTTTTCTTCACCATTATATGCATCGATATGACTTAAGATGTTGCCAAGCTGGGTTGCACGGCTCTTGTGTTTATGCCCTACGCTCCCGTTAATTGGCTAGGGCATAAGGAGACACCTCTGCGATTATTCTTGCGGTTCAGCGGATGTGTACCTCGGTAGGTGAAGCGAAAGCTAGCTTCCTTAAGAGAATATTGATCGGTGAACAAAAGCGTGTTAGTTTATCATAACATAAATCCCGAAGTCTTGTATCCTGCGCCATCGTTCGCGGTCCGGACATGTGCATAAATGCATGCGTGCCGAGGAAAGGAACCCCTAACGAAACTATTCTCTACGGAAGATGTTTCTTACTATCCATGTAATATAACATAACTAGTTGGGTACTTGTCTGTTCAAGCACTTATGACCCCTATGCCTTGTTTCCACACATACCCCGGTTTTGTATAGCTGAGCGGGTATTTGGACACACCCCGGACTATAGTATCCGGGGGCTGAAGCGAAAAGGTCCACCATGACAAATGATTTTAATCCGGCTAGGGCTAATCATGCAAACTAAATCACACAGTCATTTGGACTGATTACATTCCTCTTCTATACCATCCAACAGGCTATCTAGTTTACAATCTGTTGAGAATACTTAGCAGCTAACGCTACCTGGTCATACACCGGACCTTGAAATTTCTTGCCCATGGGCCCTTGATCCCACTTGACCATATGGTTCGGGTCCAACTTGGTGTAGCAGCGTCTTCACCATTTCTAAACTTCTCTTGCTCCTTGCCGGCATGCTGATATCTTCCATAAGCGGAAGCACCTTGAGCTCCTTGAAACAGAGTCATAAGTTCCCCATGCCATTCGGCGATGAAGCTTGATAGCCACAAAGCACGCAACAGCATACTGCATCACTTGCGAGCTCGCTTTCGTTGCAATTCGAAAAAGTCTTACAGTAAATCATTTGCAGATGAGGCATCTCCTCTTGAGGCGACCCGTTAACATACACGCAAGCAAAATTCTTTCAATATACTTCCAGCGAACTGTACAACAGTTTGTCTAGGCACTTACTATAAATGCAGCGTCGAAGCCTCTTGTTCTCCTTCATGAATGTACGCGGTGGCCGCGGAGATCTTTCACTCCCGTCCAGCTAGACTTTGGCGTCTTGAAGATCGTTCTTCTCACTTCTAACTAACGTAAGAATCGCTCGCTTGACCTCTAGCTGCTTTTGAGATCGATGCATCCTCTCCCTCGCCTCCGGACTCACCCGGGATTATGCGCAGAATTTTACATTAGACTTGTTACATCATCCATATACTAGCTGGTGCATCTTAGTGCGATTGTGACAATTGTTACCCGAGATGAGGATTTTGGGGCTCCTCTAATTTGCTTGGCTTTGCAGCCCTCAGCTCGGCCTTGCATCCCTCCAGCTCCCGAAACAATTGCTTGTTCTTCTCTACAAGGACATGTACATAAATTGATCCTTAAAACTGTTGTTTCAATCATTTCAAGTCTCAGAACTCTTGCTATACATACTTATCAAAATTTCTCACGGTATGTCTTGGTATCTTTGGTTTATCGCTTGAGGCAAGCCCGCCCGAGCAGCTTGGACGTCTGCGTCCGCCAATTGAAGGCATTAAGCGCCTCTTTGGAAAGATGTTGTTCAGAAATGCGGCCCGTCGGCGCCTTTGTGATTCATGGCGCTCTGTACTTCAGAATTCGTGGCTGAGCACGTCCGCACTCTCTGTTGGAGAACTATGCGGTGCTGGCCCGTGTCACGCCTCGCCCCTGGCCTGTTCATAACCCGGCTAGTGGGCGTGATTGGTAGGCTCTCGAGATATAGTCCGGTTATTCCTCTTCTGCCACCCGGACACAAAGGCGCTGTCATATTTTAAATTCTATAATTACGAGGAAGGTTATTGTTTTACCTCATGGCGGTGTGTCAACCCTCACGCCTTCCTATTGAGCCTGCCGAGTGCAGGGCGCCCGTGGTTGTGAGTCCCTAGGGGCTCGGCCCCTCGCTCCGACCGTCGTTTACTGCAAATGACGGCGCCTCAAGGTTAATTATAACACTGGAGGAGTCCTCTTGAAGGATAAGGATTTCTAGTTAAACTTACGCAGCGGCGGAGCAGTCCAGGGTAATCGGCCGTAATGGCCACTAGGCGCCATCGGCTACTTTGATAAAATACCCGTTAACAAGCTCCACGGTGATATCCGGATCCACTTTAAGTCCGGATCTAGGGCCCTTCGAGGTCCTCACGGTTTTGAGGAGGGGTGAAGATTCCTTCTATGGCCTCCTTAATTCCTGCCGAAGCATTGATGCAAGTAATCTTAGCGAAGAATGCTAGAAACAAAGGGAAAAAGAATGACAACTCATCACGGCGGGGGGGTTGTACATGGAGAATCCGTCCAGCGTTTTTATCTGAAGAATTCGTCCTCTTCCCTTTATATGCAGATCGGACAATATCCTTGCAGGAGGGCGGCGTGATCCGAACTTCTTCGGCCCTGGCGGGTGGCGTCGTCTTCCCGTTGAAATGCCACATGGGCTTCCCCGATATTGGGCGGCTGCACTCCCCATCTTATGCATATCACCATAACCTCAACTATCGTCCAGTCCGGTTTGGC
>JAHIAM010011334.1:0-15321 GCA_021605205.1 Aegilops longissima
TAGCCAGCTGCCGACGGAACCTATCCCTGATGAAGAAGAAGCGGAAGAAGAACTCAAGCAAAGCAACATCGCTCTCGCATCATGATCATCGCAAACCTGTACCTGCAACTGGTGGTGTGGTAATCGTGAGCCACGAGGACTCAACAATCCCATTACCATGGGTATCAAGACTAGAAAAGCTTAAAGGGAAAGGAAGGGGTAAAGTGGTGAGGTTGCAGCAGCGACTAAGCATATATGGTGGCTAACATACATAAATGAGGCGAGAGAGAAACAAAGGACAGATCGTCAACTAGTAATAATCAAGAAGTGATCCTGAACTCCTACTTCGTCAAACATAACCCGGAACACGTGTTCTCCTCCGATCAACCCGAAAAGAGACACTCACGATTCGCTACGGTTGGTGTATTTTAATTAAGATCAACTTGGGTTTTCTACAACGGACATTAACAAATTCCCATCTGCCACATAACGGCAGCACGGCTCTCGAAAGTTTATACCTGCTGGGTGTCCCAACAACCCATGATAAGCTCTCACGATCAGCGAAGGATATTCCTTCTCCGGAGAAGACCGATCGATCTCGGAATCCGGCTACAAGACATTGACAACAATAAAACAAGACCAGCAAGACGGCCCGATCGTGACAACAATCCGATAGGAGCTGCACATATCTCATTCTCGGGCAACACCGGATGAGCAGGCTATGAAGTAAAACCAATCCTCAAGTTGCCCTAAGATGGCCCATGGCTGACTCCGGTTTGGGCGGCACCTAGAAAGCACGGTCAGCGGGGTTAAATAAAGATGACCCTCGAGAAGCGACTCCCAAGGGAAAAGTAGGTGGTGAGTGAGGCAAATGGTAAAACCAATGTTGGGCCTTGCGGAAAAGTCTTATTCAAAGCGAACTATCGAGGGGTCCCATAAATCACCCGACCGGCGTTAGAGACGCGAATCAGAACATAATACCGATATGGCCGAAACTAGAAGTGACAAGAGTGGAACAAAACACCAGGCATAAGGCCGAGGCCTTCCACCCTTTACCAAGTATATAGATGCATTAATTAAATAAGATATATTGTGATATCCCAACAAGTAAACATGTTCCAACAAGGAACAACATCTCCATGTTCAACAAGGAACAAACTTCATCTTCACCTGCAATAACAACACTATAAGAGGGCTGGGCGAAGCGGTGCCTTATGTAAACAACGGTTTGCTAGGAAGGGTGCAAAGTTAGAGGCGACATGGCAATTAGGTGAAGCTTGAGCAGCAAGTGATAGAGTAGCGCTGACCTCGCGATGAGAAACGAAACAACTAACATAGCAATGAAATAGTAGTGAGATCCGGGATAGTGGTCATCTTGCAGAAATCCCTCAAGGAAGAAGAGCGAGTCCATGAAGAAGATGAGCGGATGAAGCCGAGACAAGCGTGTGCAAACGAATCCTCGCGATACATAGCGAAAGCAGGGAACTAACAAGAGAAGCACACAACATAATAAACACACCACACATGAACATGACAAGATGCACAACAAACATGATGCATGACAAATCTAGATGAAGCTACTCATGGCAAGAGATGATGCAAACAAGAGAAACACATCAAAGCAAGTTTAAATGGGGCAGAAACAATACCAACAATTCGGTAAATCCTCATATACAATTTCAGAAATTGGTCCAGATATGAATAAACCTTATGTTCAAGTTGTTAAGCAACAAGTTAAGATGCCACGATGATCTACGAAATTCTAGTCAGAGTTACATATAAAGTTCATTAGATTGAAGACTCTGACCTAGAAGATATGAGCAAAACAAGATAAGCATGACATTGATGCAAAATGCATACAAACATCAAGCAAACACCTCTCAAAACAAGGATGCAACATGATAATATGAGCTACATTGCAAAAACAAGCAAGTTTCATATAGAGCACACTCAAAAGCAGAACAGCGGTTCAACACATACACCCTATATAAGTTATAGCAACAATGTCACCCAAAAGCAGCAACTAGGCATATTGCAAGCATCAAAACAACAAGCTACAACATCTCAATATGAAAACAAAAAGGCATGGGCATGAATGTACAGGTAAAGCATTACAAAACATGAACACTGAGCTATCTCCTATCTCAACTATAACATGCTAAAAAACACATGGCAAGATTGCAAATAATATGAGGTCTCGAGCATTGGCGGAGCTAACATCAGGTTGCAATGTTTAGAGCTATGAAACAACATGTTACAGGAACTTATCATGGCAAACAAAGGCATGGCATGAATCTAATCAAAGCATATAACAAAAGTCCATTACTGACCATAAGCTAAAGGGATCGGAAAATATGATGGCACCCAGGAATGCAAACATGGCAAGATTATATTCTGATTCATACATGGCAGGAACAACAATAAAAGTAGGCATGTTGGTGAGCTTGAACCACTCACCACAGAGCAACACATGGCATGGCAAGGCAACTCACAGTAGAAGACATGGCATAGAAGCTATACATGGCAAGAACAACATCATAGCATACGGATCAACTACAAAAACCTTGGCAAAATTGAATAACATGTAAACAACCTGCCGGGAAACATTTTATAGCAAAAGTAGAGGTCGATTGACTCAAGCTATGGCACTCCATAATTGCAAACAAGGGCATGGATGGATAGAGCAAGACATGTATGACAAAACATCCTTACTGAAGTATCTCCAAATATGCATGGATCTCTCGGTAGCATCAAGTCAACATGGCATAAAAATATCAATGACGAGGACTAAAAACAACAACATTATGAAGCCTAGTTTGCATGCTTGTGCTAGTCACCACATTGATCCACAAAATACATGGCATACACCCCTGGAAATATGGCATGGCATATTACTAAAACACATAGTAGGACTCAAGTTCATAGGGTGCACACATCAATCATGGCAAAAATGACAAAAGTGCATGTTACGTTAAGAGCAGAAACTAACATCACAGCAGCACTCTTCCAACAGCATTTCGGGCATCAAGATGGGCTCAAATGAAAATGATGCAATGAGATGAAATGATTTACTCTTGAGACGAACATTTTGACATATTATACTAAAAGCGGAGCGCAGGGATGCAGAGTTATGGCATGATTAAAATGCAACAAAAATGCAACAATTTGAGGACTTAGTGGAACTTATACCCTCGAAAGTCAACTTCCGGGATGGAGATATCCGGGGCAGAGGGGCAACGTTTGGTTCGCTTGGTGGGTGGATCTCGTCCACCGGTGAATCCGGCGGAGAAGGCTCGGCGACTCCTCCGTGGCGAAGCGGCGGGGAGTCGAGAAGCGGCAGAAGGAGGAGAAAATGACAAAATGACAGGAGGAAAAGCGACAGGCAAAACCTTGGCCAGCCCAGTGTGTGTGTGGGGCGTCCATGGCGTGAGGCCCAGTGAAGGCCAGGGGCAGGCCAGGCCCCGTGATCCAGGCGGAGACAGCGGCCAGCCAGCCCAGGGGCAAGCAGGGCGGCCGGTGACTCCAATGAAAGGCCCGGCAATGATGGCGGCCAGACCCAGAGATGGGCTTAAGGCGGGAGCTGGCTGCGAGCCGCGCTTGAGCTCAGCGGCGGAGGAATGTGGCGGAGGGAGACGCGTGGCAGGCTGCGATTGGTCGAGGCAGGCGGCGGGCGTGTCAGTCAGTCAGGACATGTCAATGTCCTTGAGAGGAGAAGAATAGGGTTTCGTCTGCGCAATTTGGGGAGGAAGATCTAGTTTATATGTAGAGGAGCTAGGAGAGTCCAAATGAGGTGCGGTTTTAGCCCTGTGATCGTGATCGAGCGACCAAGAGCATGGTGGGGAGTTTGCTGGGTTTTGGGCCACTTTGGAAGAGGTGTTGGGCTGCAAACAAAAGAGGCTTCGCATGATTACCAGGTTAACCGTTGGAGTATAACGACCTCCAAATAGCCGAAACTTGACAGGCGGTCGATTCTGCTATACCAAGGCAGCAGCAAGACTTCGGTCCATTCGAGACCGTTTAACACCCGCTTTAAAAAAGAGGTAAAGAGGCGCCGGGAGCATAAGTCTGCTGGATTACCAAAGCGGACAGCAGGAAAATGCTCGGATGCATGAGGCGAACACGCATTATGCAAAATGAGATGCACATGATGACATGATGTGAAATCAGAGATGATGACATGGCAAAGTGCAACACACCGGCACATGAAATGCAAGACAGCGCATGAATAAGCGGAACTGGCGCGATCCAGGCGTTACAACACTCCTCCACTAACAAGAGATCTCATCCGAGATCTTAGGACCGGAGCAATGAGGAAGGAGAAAAAAGGATACAATTGAAACAAAGAAGCAAGAGAAGAGGCAAGAGATCGAGAGCACTCGAAAATAAGAAGGCAACGAGGTAGCGAGAATCAGCTCACAGAATCAGATAGACTCAAAGCGACTCGGTTAGAATGATATGAGAAGCGAATAAGATTAGAAAAGGATTTAGGTAGCACTCCGGCTGAAACATGGAAAAGAATAGAACATGAGCTTGAGAAGATGGAATGACACTTGACGAGATAAACAACGCAATACCTCCGGAAGAATTGTAAAAATTGAATGAAAAAGAGCTTAGAAGGAAGGATTGATTAGATTTGAATATCTAAGAAGAACAAAAGTAAAACTCCAATTCTAAAGAATACGGAGAATTAATTACACTTAGAAGATGCAAGAAGAAAGATCTTTGAACTCCACCAAAAAATCTTGATGAACTCTTGAAGAATGAATTAAATCATGAAGAACCACCATGAAGAACTCCGGTGAACAAAAGGATGACGAGATAAGATTGAAGGATGAAATAATAAGATGAGCCTTGCGATGATTTAGATGGAGGTTAAGCCGAAATGGCAGGGAAATTGAACTCGGAAGAGAAAAGATGAAAAGACTTGGAACTAGAATTTATTCCTCAAGAACAAACTCCGAAGGAGGGATTAATCACTTGGATGAAATAAGAATAAGATTTATTGTTATGCTTATTCTTCATCAAATTAAATTGATGACAAGCAATGGATTTGCGTACTACTTATTCTTCTTGAAAAAGGGTTGAGAGGTATAGCACAAAACTTGAGAAAGTCTTCTTGAACCACGGTAGGATTAAAAAAGCAGAATGGATTAAAATGATAATCAAGGAAAAAGAATCTGAAGGAACCACCGTGAAAATAAGCGAACGAAAGAAGAAGGAGAGCGGATCGCGGAAAGAATTAGAAAACACGAAGATACTTGAGGAATTAAAATGCAAGAGAACAAAGAGATCGCGAACTGATGAAGAATACTTGAGCGAAGCACGGAAGAATATTGGGGAATGAGCGAAGGGAGCACGAATATGGAATAATTGGAGAGCGATCTGAAACAGAATGAAGAAATCTTCCGAAAAAGATGGCCTGCGGATGATCGAGAGGAAAGCAACTCCTGAAACACTCGGACGGATGAAAAGAATTGCCTGTTGGAAACAATTAGATAGGATAACATCGAGCTAGCACCATGAATCTACGGGGAGCGCGAAAGATTTAGAAAAACTTTTCTTGATCTTGAATGACAACAGAAACCACCACCAAAAGTGCTTTGGGATACTCGGAAGAATGAAAAGCGAAGAGTTGAGCCAATAATGAGAAAGATTTAGAAATCGAACTTGGAAAGATTATCGGATGATGAAATTCATGCTTGATCAAATTCGAAAAAGAATTAGAGAATAACTCGGGAAATCGGAAGAAGTCGAGTAAGATCACAGGAAAGACACGTAGGTTAGGGCCCACTAAAAGAAAACACCGATTGGAAAGGGATGTTGAACACGATAGATGATGCGGAAGAAGAACTGAAATATTTGACGGGGTGACAACCTCGAATTAGTTAGAACACGAAGACGAATCTCACAGATGACTTGAGCACTGGGAAGGATAAAGCGTGAGGCGAGGCAAGCGAAAAAACACAGATCCAAGGAAAGAATATAATTTACCCGAAAAAAAAAACTTGATTTGGAGTGCACGGAAAAAGAAAGGGATGAAGAATGGCGAAGACAGGCGAGAATTCGCGGTTGAAATAATTAAGGAAGACTCCACCACGAATGAAGATGATGGTGGAAGAAGCTCGAACTCAAGGAATAATAGGGTGGGAGGCGGGAAAACAAAGGGAACTTGGAAGAGGGGAGTGAACAATTTCAAGAAAACACGGTTGAAATCATTTGAGGAATGAAAGCAAAAGACATGCATACAGTAGGATGGATGCTTTCGATTACGGACTCGATAGTCGAGAAGACCGAGGGAGGCGGGTGGGAAAAACAAGGACAACTGAGGATTGGACTTGCAAAGATGAAAAGAAGGCTCAGTCGACTTGGCGAGAAATGCACCGGAGTAAAAGGCGAGGAGGAACGAACGGATGAACCAATTGCGTGATCCTAAAGAAAAATTTGAAGAGGAAGAGGAGTAATTCGAAACACCTCGTCAAGATTCCTCACGGAGCGACAAAGGCGGAGGTAAAAAGAATTCCTACTCTCCGATGTAACTAGACTGAAAGCAGGTTTCTTCTAGACTCAACAGCGGCCAAACTACCACGATCAATCAAAAGAAATCTAAAATTCATTTGAGGCTCTGATACCAACTTATCACGCCCAATATGCGACCCTATCCAAAAAAGAACTCGAAGGTCCCTGAGATGAACCGCATATTGAGGCAGCTTTTGCAAGGTGGATATCATTACATCAACATTACATAATAGATGGGGATACATACATAGGGCACAAATGCCACAAGAATACATCAACATCATATACAAGATCCACATCCGACTACGGATGAAACATAGCAAAACTCAAACAACATCCACCTGCTAGCCCAGGCTGCCGACACGGAACCTATCCACGATGGAAGAAAGAAGCGGAAAGAGAACTCAAGCATAAGCAAGCATCGCTCTCGCGTCATGATCATCGCACACATACACACTGCAGCTGGTGGTGTGTGTAATCTGAGCCACGAGGACTCAGCAATCCCATTACCATGGGTATCAAGACTAATAAGCAAAGAAGGAAGAGGGTAAAGTGGTGAGGTTGCGTGACGACTAAGCATATATGGTGGCTAACATATCGCAAATGAGGCGAGAAGAGAAACAAAGGCAGTGTCAACTAGTAATGATCAAGAAGTGATCACGAACTCCTACTTCGTCAAACACGGAAACGTGTTCTCCTCTCGATCAACCCGAAAAGACACTCACGGTTCACACACGGTTGGTGTATTTTACTTAAGATCAACTTCAAGTTTACTACAACGGATATTAACAAATTCCCATCGCCACATAACCATGAGCCGCGGCTTTACGAAAGTTTATACCTGCGGGGTGTCCCAACCAGCCCATGATAAGCTCTCGCGATCAGCGAAGGATATTCCTTCTCCCGGGAAGACCCGATCAGGTCTCGGAATCCCGGCTACAGAACATTTGACAACAATAAAACAAGACCAACAAAGCCCGGGATCGTCAAACAAATCCTGATAAGAGCTGCACATATCTCGTTCTCGAGGCAGCACGGGATGAGGGCAAACCTATGATAAAGCAAGCCCTGAGTTGCCCCAAGGCAGTATGACTCGCTCAGTTGGAGCAACACTTGAAGAACTGGCGGCAGGGAGCTGTAAATAAAGATGACCCTCGAAGCGACTCCGGACAAGGAAAAAAGGGTATAGAGTGAGGCAAATGGTAAAACCAATGTTGGGCCTTCTTTGGAAAAATCTTATTCAAGCGAGCTATCAAGGGGTCCCATAAATCACCCGTGTAGCGTTAGGGCATAAAATCAAGAACATAATACCGATATAATGAAACTAAAGGTGGCAGAGTGGAACAAAACACCGGGCATAAGGCCACCTTCCACCCTTTACCAAGTATATAGATGCATTAATTAAATAAGATATATTGTGATATCCCAACAAGTAAATATGTTTCAACAAGGAACAACATCTCCATGTTCAACAAAGGAACAAACTTCATCTTCACCTGCAACTAACAGCGCTATAAGAGGGGCTGAACAAAGCGGTAACATAGCCAAACAACGGTTTGCTAGGAAGGGTGCAAAAGGTTGAAGGCTGACATGGCAATTTGGGAGGCTTGAGAACAGGCAAGTAGGTAAGCGCAGCATAGCGAAAGAAGCGAAGCAACTAGCATAGTAATGATAGTAGTGAGATCCGGTGGCAGTCATCTTGCACTGAAATCCCATAGGGAAGAAGAGGCGAGTCCATGAAGAAGAAGATGAGCGGAAGAAGCCAGACCAAGCGTGAGAGCGAGCGAATCCTCCACGATGCATAGCGAAAGCAGGAACTAACAAGAAGAAAAGCACACAACATAGTAAACACACCACACATGAACAAGACAAGATGCACAACAAGCATGATGCATGACAAAACTAGATGAAGCTACTCATGGCAAGAGATGATGCATACAAGAGCAACACATCAAGGCAAGTTTAAATGAGGCGGAACAGCATAGAACAATTCCGGTGAAGTCCTCATATGCAGAATTTCGAAGTTGGTCCAGATCAGAATAAACCTTATGTTCAAGTTGTTAAACAGCAAGTTAAGATGCACACGATGATTCTACGAAATTCTAGTCAAGTTACATATAAAGTTCATTAGATTGAGACTCACGACCTAGAAGATGTAAGCAAAACAAGTTAAACATATGGCATTGATGCAAAATGCATACAAACATCAAACAAACACCTCAAAACAAGGATGCAACATGATAATATGAAACTACATGCAAAATCAAGCAAGTTTCATATAGAGCACACTCAAAAGCAGACAACAGTTCAACACATACACCTATACAAGTTATAGCAACAATCTCGTCCCAACCAGCAACTAGGCATATTGCAAGCATCAAAACAACAAACTACAGGACCTCAACATAATAACAAAAGGCATGGGCATGATGTACAGGTAAAAGCATTACAAAACATGAACACTGAGATATCTCATAAATCACTAGAACATACTCAAAAACACACATGGCAAGATTGCAAATAATAATTGATTTAGGACATTAGTGGAAATAACATCGGAGTTTGCAATGTTTAGAGCTATCAAACAACATGTTACAGAAACTTATCATGGCAAAACAAAGGCATGGCATGAATCTACTAATTGCATAGAACAAAAGTCCATATAGTGACCATAAGCCAAAAAGGATCAGAAAATATGATGGCACCCATGTAAACATGGCAGAGTTATATTACAGATTCATACATGGCGAGGAACAACAATAAGTAGGCATGTTGGTGAGCAGACCACTCACCACAGAGCAATACACATGCATGTAGGCAACTCCAGTAAGAAGACATGGCATAAACTATACATGGCAAGAACAACATCATAGCATACGGATCAACTTCTAACAACCTTGGCAAAATTGAATAACATGTAAACAACCTGAGAAACATTTTATAGCAAAGTAGAGTCGATTGACTCAAGCTATGGCACTCATAATTGCAAACAAGGGCATGGATGGATAGAAACCAAGACATGTATGACAAAACATCCTACTGAAGTATCTCAAAATATGCATGGATCTCTCGGTAGCATCAAGTTAACATGGCATAAAAATATCCAATGAGCAGGGGACTAAAACAACAACATTATGAAGCCTAGTTTGCATGCTTGTGTGAGTCACCACATAGATCACAAAATACATGGCATACACCCCTGGAAAGATGGCATGGCATATTACAAAACACATGTAGGACTCAAGTTCATAGGGTGCACACATCAATCATGGCAAAAATGACAAAAGTGCATGTTACGGTAAAAGCGAAACTAACATCACATAGCACTCTTCCAACAGCATTTGGGCATCAAGATGAGCTCAAATGAAAATGATGCAATGAGATGAAATGATCTACTCTTGAGAGCGAACATTTTGACATATTACACGCACAAAAGCGGAGACCACGGATGCGAGAGTTATGGCATGATGAAAATGCATGAAAAATACAACAATTTGAGGGACTTAGTGGAACTTATACCCTCGAAAGTCATCTGGAATGGAGATATCCAGGACCTTGAGGACAGCAGCATTTGGTTAATAATTGGGTGGAATCATCCACCAGTGAATCAGACAGGAGAAACTCCAGGGCGAAGCCCTCCGGTGAAAGCGAAGGCGTGAAGGTCGGCCAAGAAGAAATGACAGAGAAGGAAAGCAAGCAACAAGCAGCCCCAGGGGACCTGTGTGTAGTGACAGGTCGGTGTGTGTGATAAACTTCAGCTGAGGGAAGCCGTAAGCCTTGGAATGGACGCACAGCCACCGCAGACAACTCAGCGAAAGGACCGGGCTGACTCAGTGAAGATAAGGAGCCTTGATTAAGCGGTCATGACAGCCGGCGATGAATGGCAGGCGGGGTAGCCGGCCAACCAGTGAATAGTGGCCGGCAGCAGCTCTGGCGAGCCATGTGTGAGCGTGAAACGCTGCATGTGTGTATTAAACCACAAGACCCCGGATGGAGAAGCCAATGGCTGCAGACATGTGGAGGCATATCAGCCTCAGTGGTAGAGGATGAGAGGCAGCGTGGCGCGTGAGCGTACGCCGAGAATGCGATTGAAATTAGAGAGCAATGTGAGACGTGTCCGTCCGTGTCAGACATGTCGGGCAGTGGAGGAGAAAGAATTAGGGGTTTCGTCTGCGAAGTCGGGGAGGAAGACATATTTATAGGTAGAGGGAGCTAGGAGAGTCCAAATGAGGTGCGTTTTTGTTACCTTGATCGTGATCAGACGAACGAGAGCATGGAGGGAGTTTAATGGGTTTTAGGCACTTTAGAAGAGGTGTTGGGCTGCAAACAAAAGAGGCTTTCGCGATTACAGTTCTTAGTTGGGTATCAAAGCGACCTCCAAATGTACGAAACTTGACAAATTGGTCTACGATTGCTATACAAAGGCGCTTGGCAAGACTCGGTCCATTCAGGGACAGTTTAACACACTTTACGAAAAAGAGGTAAAAGGCGGCCAGGGAGACATAAGAGTGCCGGATTACAAAAGCGGACAGCAGAGAAAATGCTCGGATGCATAGAGGCGAACAAGTATGCAAAAGTAGATGCACATGATGACATGATGTGAAATCTGAGATGATGACATGGCAAAAGTGCAACCGCATGGCTTTATGACATGGCAAAAGCCAGTGAATAAGCTAGCGGACACTGGCGCGCCAGATCAGGCGTTACACCGTGATCATTACTCCGACACTATCACCGTTGGCGGACTCTGGACTATGAAGATACAAGATTGAAGACTTAGTCCCGTGTCGGATGGGACTTTCCTTGGCGTGGAAGGCAAGCTTGGCGATCGGATATGTAGATCTCCTACCATTGTAACCGACTACGGTAACAACCCTAACCTATCCGGTGTCTATATAAACCGGAGGGTTTTCCCGTGGAGACGAACAACAATCATACCATAGGCTAGCTTCTAGGGTTTAGCCTCTCGATCTCGTGGTAGATCTACTCTTGTACTACCCATATCATCAATATTAATCAAGCAGGGAGTAGGTATTACCTCCATCGAGAGGGCCCGAACCTGGGTAAAAATTGTGTCCCTTGTCTCCTGTTACCATCCGCCTAGGCATGCGATTCGGGACCCCCTACCGAGATCCGCGGTTTGACACCGACATTGGTGCTTTCATTGAGAGTTCCTCAATGCGTCGCCGTCGGGAAGGATGCCTCATCCGTCTTTAAAGATGATACTATCGCCAAAGGAGCCTTGGCCACTGGTCGGACTCTTGACTAGGTGGTTTCTTATGACCGCGGTTCGGCCACCGCCCGGCGATGACTTCTCGAGTCATCGAAACCAATCTTCACGTTAACTTCGGAACTTGCCGAGTAGTTAGATCGATCGAGCTCTCCTCGTAAGTGAGCTCTTGGATCGCATCGCTGCCACAGGAGTCACCCGAGACTATGACGGATCGGGCCTAAAACCGATCGAGAGAGATCAACTCTCCCAGGCTACCCATCATGTTGCTGTGATAGAGGAGCAATACGGCGATTCTTATTCTATCTTAAGGACTAGCTAAGTCCGGTTCGATCCCTCCATGCGGATTCCCGGAGGGATGGATGTCGATCAAGCCACTGAACTTAAAAGTCGAGGCGGGTTGGATTCATTGGATAGCATTCAAAATCCAAACTTCCAAGTTAAAACTTCTCCGCCCTGAGTCTTAATTTGGGCGGGGTTCGGATCTAGTTCCACCCCCACCCAAACATTAGCGATCTATCCCGAATTCGGCAAGAGCCATTGAAGCGAGTACATCATTCTTGGGCGATTCCTCCTGGTTATGGACGGGATAAAGGACTGCCGAGAGGAGGGCGCTAATCTCACTTTTGCAATAATTGCGGACAAGGGAATCCTAAGCATGCATAAGTCGCATATGAAATTACGCTTTGCTGACTTGGTGACCATAGTACAAAAAATCTTGTGCGATGGAAGCGCTTGGAAAACCGAAAGTAAATTTTGGGATAATCCGGCCCGAATACATCCCTAGTCCGAAATAAAGGGTGCATCATCACCAAGCACACAGGTTAAACATCAAAAACAAAAACCCCTAAAGTGCAGAACCGTCTTGGAGGGTTAGCTAAGCGGACCTGCAAAATTCATAGTACGCAGAGGCGCCACTCCAACTCATAGCCTTGAGCATGTTGGATACTCGGCAGGTGGCCAAAAGTGGCGAAAAGCTTCTAGCCTCGAAACCCAGCCCGGCAACACGGTCACGGTATTAACAGTCTTGAGACTTTCGCATCAAATAATATCGAGAAGCGAACACTCCATAACCTTGCGAAGTCTACCAAGTAGCAACAATAAATCCATGGGTAACCACGGCTATTACCTTTAATGCCGATGTGAACCCAAATTCGAACAGCCCGAGCACCGGCCGCATTGGTTCTCGGTCCAATAGTGGGCGACTTTCACCTTACTAAGGTACTCATGGATGGCGGCAGGACTAAACCTCATCTCTGAGAAACCCTCAAAAAATGGAAATGGTGGACCGCATTGGCGAAGCAGCACCAACCTTTAGAGGAATAATCCCTAGCGGGAAGCATGCTGCAGAGGAAAAATCACCTGAATGGGCGTAGTGTTCTTCTCGGGACAATACTGAGGTCCGAGAGGTCACATTTCAAGTGGCCCCGTTCAGCAGCGGATATCACACTTTATTAGGCGAGAGGCATTCACAATTTTTCAAGCTATACCCCATTATGGGTACATGAAGCTTAAAATGCCGGACCTAACGGAATCATCACTCTAGCTAGTGATCCGAACATAGCACTCAGCGCGAAAACAAGACAGCCGCACTAGCCCTCGAGGCACTATCTGAAGCCCTAGCGGCGAGGAACTCACTGCGATGCGCTCCACGGTGAACAGGGGCGATGTGATACTTGATAAAGATCCAAGTCCACCTCTTTTAAACCAGCGGATGAAATAGTCAAATTCCAAGTCCACCAGCGGACCACTGCAAAGCGGCCTCCATTGGGGCACAATTAAACCACGATGTAGGCGCAAACTCAGAAATTTCTACGAGAAAACTGGGACATTTTGCAGCACTCTTGGACATGCAGGGAATCCCGTCGGCTGGCCGAGCACAGCCTAAATATCCTAAAAGTTCAAGCCAGTCAAACAGGCTCTTGGTAGCTTTTAGAACCCAAGAGAGGCAGGCCATGGAAGAGCTAGCCAAACTTGGAAGCGGTTCATCGGAGATATAAAACATCCGGACTGGCTAGCAAATCTGGTGATGGTACCAAGAAGGATAAATCCTGGCGCCTATGTGTTGATTTCAAAGACCTTAATAAGGCTTGCCCAAAGGATCCCTTCCCTCCCTCGCATTGATCAAATTATCGGCCTTCTGGCGGACCGACTCATTGTGCTTCCTCGACTCGTACTCGGCTACCACCAAATCAAGATGGCGAGCCAGACCAAAGTAACAACATTCATCACTCCATCGGCCCATTACCTTCAACACAATGCCCTTGGGGGCTCAAAAGCGTCGGCGCAACATATCGGCGCGTGATTCGGACATGTCGGCAAACCGGATCGGCAAAAGCAGTGGAAGCATATGTAGATGGCGTGGTCGTCAAATCCAAGCATGTCGAAACTCTAGTAGATGACTTGAGGCTCACATTCGACAATCTCGAAAATATGACATTAAGCTCAATCCGGAAAAATCGTCTTGACGTTCAGGAGAAAACTCCTGGGCTTCATTGTGTCCGGTAGAGGAATTGAAGCAAACCCAGCCAAGATCCGAGCTCTGTCACAATTGGATATTCAAAGACCTCAAACAAATACAAAAATTATTTGGATGCATAGCGTCTCTAAGCGCTTTATTTCCCGTTTGGGGAAAAGCGTTACCCTTACCGCCTCCTCCGGTGCACCGAACACCGAATGGGCCGGATGCATACGGCGGACTCGAAGAAATAAAAGCCATATTGGCAACAAATCCGGTCCTGGCGCGCGTAACATGGGCGAACCAATGCTAATATATATCGCGCAACACATCAAGTTGTCGGTGCGGTGCTCGTCGTCGAGCGAAAGCGAGCGGACACGGTTCCCTCTCCAAAACCGGTTTACTATGTGTCCCTTGTCCTAACTCCATGCAAGTCCAGTACCCACATTATCAAAAGATAGCATCACTGGCAGTGTTCATGGCATCCGGAAGCTGCGACACTACTTTCAAGAGTGTTCGATATGCGGTAGCCTCGAAGTACCTCTTAGCGACATTATAAACAACCGCGGCGCGGCGGGCGGATTGCTAAATGGGCCATAGAGCTCCTTCCATTCGACATAACCTATAAGCCATGCGATGAGCTATTAAGTCGCGGGTTTTGGCGACTTCGTGGCGAATGGACGGCTGAACTCCTAAAAATGCGGCGCATACTCAATTGGATCATGCACTTTGGCGGCTCCAAAATGTTGGCGGCCTAGGAAATGGCGTCGTCTGGCGTCCCCAACCGAGACACAGTCCAATCGTCCTTGAGATAATGTATCACGGACTCCAACAACGCGGCGAATCTGAGGCCCATACGCACGGACCTCCGGATGGCGATCTCCATGGGCATTAAGCGCCTAGAGGTGCGGGATGATTGAACCTCGCGATATCTCAAATAAACAAAGACTTTGATGCCAAAGATCCGAAAATGGCAGCATACCGCAATGCGGTCCTAAAAATGTCGGCCGCAGTTGAAGGGCTCGAATTTCATCATATAGCCGGGATAACAAAGCGGCGGACATATTAGCGCGCTGCGGCGGCAAAGCGATGCCGTCCCCCAACATCTTCTGGAGCGGCTGTTCAAGCCATCAGTACT
>JAHIAM010011335.1:0-18400 GCA_021605205.1 Aegilops longissima
ACCTTTGGACTTGTGTTTGACTCGGATTCTGCTGCAGCTCAGATTGTTTCGTCTATAACTCAACGCTCGGACGGATTTAAATTCAATTGGGTTGGAAAATGCCGAAATCAAACAAAAAAATCAACCAATTTGGATCCGTTGAAAAAGTTATAGCGTTTTGATCGGTATTCGGTGAATCTGAGTCCGAAACGTGAGACTTGGACTCTATCTTCTCTTGGGCCAAAAGTGACGTGAGAGAACTTTTTGAACAAGGAAACATCTCTTTCTCCCTTATCTTCATATGGGATTGTCAAATGTCCCATACCCTGCATTAGACATGGCACAAAAGTTTGTGAATATTTTTGTCTGGATAACATAAATATATTATTGAATAGTTTGCCTAGAAATCACCGAGAAAAGCATGTATGCAATATTTTGGTCTCATCAAGGTATCATGTCCTCATCATCCTCCCTTTTTGAAAACAAAGCCGTCCTCGGGTTGTTAATCTGAAATGTGGCTAACAAAGAGAAAGGTGTACATTTGTATTGTTCGTCATCCATTTTACTTCCCTTGATTTTTGCATATATGACACATGAATAGATGAGTAACCATAGTTCATAAAATCTAAAGCCAACAAATTAGCACAAGAACTAGAAGGCTTGAAAATTGCAACTCAGTTTGCACATATAAGTGAAGCTCTTATTTATTTCAAGAGATTGAAATGTTCATCATTAAACCATCCCAACATTGGTGAATAAACCTTATTTGAATCAAATTTACATGCTACAACATGCTTAGATAAGCAAACATGCAATGAGTCATTAAACAGAATCATCACCAAGATTAGAGGTCTATCAAAATGATTAAACATTGATTCTTTTGCATCAATAGTTAATTCAATGGGTGCTCCAAAATGTTGGTTTTCAGTTGTTTGATCACATGGCAAAGTCAAATTATCAATATAATCCTCTAAAATATGGTGTGATCAAAGTAGTGGGTAGCTCAACACATGATGTATTCAAGTTAACTAGGCATGCATCATTCTCATGTAAAGTGGAAAATCTGTTTTGTCATTACCTCTTATAGTTCAGATGATGCGGCACTCTCGATGGTGATGTGTCACGGTGGAGATGATGTAGTCCCCAAACAACGGATGTGGTTGCAAAATGCGCCCTAGTAGTTGAATAAACATCTGTAAACAGTTGGAATGTCCCGCTTGTTCTCCTTGTGGGCAACATCGTTTTATTTCTGTTCACTTTGCAAGCAAGACAAACAAATGGTCCATAGGATAACACTCTTCATGAATTAGTATCTCCTGAATATTATGGTTTAATCCTCCCAAAATCTATCCATAAAATCTTCTTCACTTTCTTCTAAAATAGGTGCAACAAGGTAGTTTGTAAATCATCATAATATTTTTTTAGGTGTCACTACCTTGTTTTAAATGTTCAGTTTTTAATCATGCCACGGTATAATAAACATCGCAATCTATTCTCATGACATGTTTTAAATCATCCCAAGTATTAGGTACATAATCAGGGTGTAACCAAATATTCACTCCCCAAACTGAGCATAACCAGTGAAAGAACCAACCAAACCATAACTTTTCGTTCATCAAAATTATGGGAAGCAAATATATTATTATGTCTAACCCCATTCAATATATAAAGGAGGTCTAAACCCATTAAATGGTGGTATGAAAATGAACCTGATCATGTGCATTTGGATGTTTTCACCTCTCGTGCGGTTGGGTATTTGCATAGGGGTGGCATGTCTCCCCGATCGACAAAGCCCATGAATTGACTGGATCCTGTCATGATTAGTAGAACAAAAAAAAATCCAAAAAAATGTTCCTATAACTACTAGGATGTGGTGGTAAAACGCTCACAATAAAGCAAATCTATTTGCCACCAAAAGTGAGATGAGAGAAGTGTGTGAGCACCCATCAGTGTGATGCACTTTGTCCTTGTGTGCAAGGATGGAGAACCAAAACTAACACCATTCACGAGCTACCTTTGGTGTTTATCTCTTTTGAGGAATTTCAAGATGTTTTCCCGATGAGCTACCTCGGGTCTACCTCCTCTTGAGGCATTGAGCATCGAATCGACCTCATCCCGGGGCGCCGCTACCAAACAAAGCTCCATCCGAGTCAATCCGGAAGAAACCAAGGAGATTCAGGCAAGTACAACAACTCATCGACACGGTCATTGCGTGAAAGCCTAAGCCCTTGTGCCGTTCGGTTATTCTTGTGCCTAAGCCCGATGGAAGTTTCGCTTGTGTTCGATTGTAGACCTATCAATGCTATTACCGTTCGATATAGGCATCCCATTCCTCGATTAGATGACATGCTTGATGAACTTAGTGGAGCCAACTTTTCTCAAAATTGATCTTAAAAGTGGCTATTATCAAATCGCATACAAGAGGGTGATGAATGGAACGCTTTCAAATCAAATTTGGTTTATATGAGTGGTTAGTGATGCCTATGGGTCTTTGGAAGCTCCGTACTTTTGTCGTCTTATGCATCATTGGCTTCGTCCTTATATTGGAGTCTTTGTTGTGGTTTACTTTGATGATATTCTTGTGTTTAGCAAAACCATGAAAGAGCACATCAATCATGTAAAACGTGTTGCAAACTCTTGAAAGAAAGCCTTTATGCAAACTTGAAAAATGCACTTTTGAGTCGACAAAGTGGTTTTCTTGGGTTTGTTGTTTCTTCAAGGGTGTCCATGTTGATGAATCTAAAATTGAAGCAATCAAAACTTGGCTAACCCACCAATTTGCAACAAGTCGAATTTTCTTGGTCTTCGGGTTTCTATGTGCTTTGTGAAAGATTTTAACACAATTGCGCTCCTTTGCATGCTTTGAGCAAGAAGAATACTCCCTTTGTTTGGGAACTTTGCAATCAACGCTTTTGATGAGCTCAAGTCTTGTTACTCATGCTCCGATTCTTGCTTTGCCCAATTTTGACAAAACTTTTGAGGTTCATTGTGATGCAAGTGGTGCGAATTGGCGGAGTTTTAATGCAAGAAAAAGCGAGCCATTGCATATTTTAGTGAAAAACTCGGTGCTCAACAATTATCCATCTATGACAAAAATTGTATGCTTTAGTCGTGTGCTACATGTTTGGGAACATTACCTTAGACATGAGTTTGTCATCCATACCGATCATGAAGCGGCTTAAGTACCTCAAAGGTCAAACTAAATTGAACAAGCGTCATGCCAAATGGGTGAATTCATTGAATCTTTTCCTTATGTGATCAAGTACATTAAGGGTAAAGAAAATGTAGTTGGCACTTCCCATAAACATGCTTGTCACTCAACTTGAGTTGAATGTTATTGGTTTTGAGCATATAAAAGACTTGTATGAGCATGATCCATCTTTTGCTTCTCCTTATGCTAAGTGTTTGACACATCGTCTTGGGAACAATATTACATCAAGGATGGTTACCTTATGAGAGCTAACAAACTTTGCATTCGAGTCTTCTCTTCGTTTGCTCCTTTGCAAGAGGCTCATGGGCGGCCTCATGGGACACTTTGACGCGACAAGACATTCCACTCTCCAACAACTACTTTTGGCCCAAGATGTTCATGACGTCTCACGCTTCACCAACCGATGCTACACATTCAAGCTAAGTCTAAAGCTCAATCTCATGGTCTTTACAGCCTCTTCCTATTCCATATCAACCATGGGAAGACATTAGTATGGATTTTGTACTTGGTTTGCCTAGGACTCAAAATGGCAAGGATTCCGTCTTTGTTGTTGTGGATAGATTTTCTAAAATGGCAATTTCATTCCTTGCAACAAGATGAGCGATGCTTCACATGTTGCAAATCTCTTTTGGGAAATCTTGCGACTCCATGGGACCAAAGACAATCATCTCCGATCGGCGTCAAGTTCTTGAGTTACTTTTGGAAGACCCTATGTGCCAAGCTCGAATCAAGCTCTTGTTCTCCTCGGCATACCATCCTCAAACCGGCAAGCGGAGTGCGAACACCTATCCACTCTACTTTGTCTTGATCAAGAAGAACATCAAGGAGTGGGAAGCATGTCTACCCATCGCCGATCGCCTACAATCGTGCAAGACATTCAACTACGCAAGTCCCCTTGAGGTCGTCTACGGTTTCAACCCGTTGTCCCCATTGGACATTCTACCACTTCCTCTCCAAGGCGCACCAACATGGATGCAAGTGAGCGACAAGCTACATCAAGAAGATCAACCCAACAAGCAACCCATTCTTCAACATTGGTGATCTAGTGTGGCTACACCTTCCAGAGACCGCTTCCCAAAGAGCAAAGTCCAAACTTCTCCCTCGAGCGATGGACCTTTCAAGGTACTACCCTACGACAACCTTACAAGATCGACATACCTCGTGACAAGTACAGCGTGGCGACATCTTCAACGTCAAGGACCTGACCTTTCCATGGAGATGAAGCTTTTGATCAGTCGGATCTCTCCCAAGGGGAGATGATGCGAGCATCCACGATCATCCCCTGCATCCCGTCCTTCATCAAGAGCCAAGGGACCCATGACTGAACCAGCTCGAGCTCTCAGACGAAGTGACTTCTCTCCTTAGTGAAATATCATATGACCCTCTCGAGACATGGCTACTACCTCAATCTGGAATGTTGTGCATGCTTAGGTACCAGGAACCAACCTGGAGAAGCTGCAGCCCAAGAGGACACCAAGAGCAAGAGAAGGCTGCGAGTCGGGAGGGCAGGTACTACGCTCAAGCCAAGCTACTACCCCGGAAATACTACCGCTCAAGCCAAGGTACTCCGAAAACCAAGGGTACTACGCTTCCATCCGGCCTACTTCATAAAACCCGACACTCCAGAATCAGCGCTCAGGCGGTACTACCGCCCAAGATACAGCTGGCTACTCGCCATGACAAGCGGTACTACCATCCTGCCTTGGCGTTCGGCCCCATGACTCTTTCGCCCCAACTACCTTGGAGGTCCTAGACTATAAATAGACCTTCCCTCATCCTTTCTAGGGTTAGCTTTGGATTTGCTCATATTTGATGGAGCCTTTGCTCATCCATTGGCTACTTCTCCTCGAGATCGGACCTCTGGAGAAGATCCCCCAAGCATTCAAGACCCCTCTAGGGTGGACCCCATCAAGACCTCCTCTCGGAGAAACCTACCCTTATCCACCCTTTGTTGTCCTTGAATCTTGTGCCACTCTATGTGTTTGATAATCTAGCACTTGTGTGATCGTTTTCTTGTCGGTTGAGTGACTCTCTCCGTTCTCCCGTGTTTCCCGTGTTCTTCCGCTCGTTCTTCGTGTTCCTCGTAGGATTCTCTCAGCGTGAAAGATCGTCCACGTGAGGTTCCGCCCTAATCATATAGTGATTATGCGCCCGTTGTGGAAGCACGCGTCAATTGCCATGTCGACCAAGAAGGAGTGTGAAGCGGTCATTGGGACCACATCACACTCCAAAGTGTCCTCGTATGCACAATTTTGAAGGAGACTTGGACCGTATCTTTGACTCTATAATCTGAGTCACTTAGCCATTGAACCTTGTAGGGGTGTGGATGCTTCTTCTTGACATTGAAGCTTGGAGCATAGTTCTTCACTTGCCAAGTTGTGAACTACCTCCATCGATGATGACTTGCGGACCTTCCATTGATATCAGCCTTTGTGTGGAAGATGTGCACTTGATCTTCTTCTTGTTGATTGAAGAGTCAAGACCTTGGAGACACCTCATCACAAAGACTTGATTGTCTTATCCTTGTTCATCGGGTTGCATGGCCCTTGGCTCAAAAGCTTCCATCTCCTCATCATCATTGAGTCATAGGTGCCATCGTCGTTGAGGATCATGATGGCGTTGGTGCATTCATAGGACTTGTGGCTCGGCTCCGCGTGAAACATTGAAGGAGCTTGTCTTGATGGTCTCATCGGTCGGATAGATGATGCAACCGTGGTTTTAATTTGCTTGTGGTAGGAGGAGGCGACTTGAACTTGTCGAGGTTTTCTTGTAACTTGACTTGTCGTCATTTTGTAGAAGGTTTGGTTGATGTAGATGTTGGAGGATTCGTTGAAGATTGGTTGTTGGAGAAATCGTGGTCTTGGGCCAGTACTTGGCTTGAAGTCATCTTGCATTGCGTTCGCCTTTGTAGCTTGATGCACGAGCTCAATGAGGTTGGAGTAGGGTTGGAAGTTGGCGATCTTCTTGATGGGATGATTGAGTCCATTCAAGAACGTGCCATTGTTTGCTCATCATCTTCCTTCATTGGCTCGAATCATGGCTATCTCCATTTCCTTGTAGTATTCTTCAACACTCTTTGTCCTTGCTTGAGGAGTTGGAGTTTCTTGAAGAGGTCGTGGTTGTAGTAAGTGGGCACAAAGCGTGCTGCATGACATCCTTCATTTGAGCCCAAGTGGTGATTGGAGGTTCAACTCTTGCTTATCGACACTCAGGTTTGTTCCCCATGAGCACATAGTCTTGGAACTCAAGTGATGCCATAGCGATCTTCTTCTCTTCCTCATAGTTGTGCAAAGAAGATTTTTGCCTTCAATGCCCCGAAAGGTACTCTTGGTCATTGCTTCCATTGAACTTGGGCATGGTGAATTTGGCTTTCCATAGCGTTGCTCTTCATTGTTTTGTTGGTGATAGTGATGATGGCCCTTGGCGTGGATTGCTCGTCTTCATGTTGCTCTTAGGGTGGAGGAAGACCATGATCAACTTGCTCTTGATTAACTTGAGGTTGAGGTGGAGCTTGGAGCTTGTGGAGGCTTGAGGAACTTGCGTTGCACCGTGGTTGGTAATGTCTCTTGGATTTCTTCTCGAAGGCTTCCTCTTGATTCGCCGTTGCGATTGCGTTGGCGATGGCTCCTTGATTCTTGAAGAGCGTTGCCTTAACTTGCGCTTTCGTTGTTGTTGTTGAGATGTTGCGCCTCCGTCTTGTTCTTCTTGGTGTAGAACCTTCGTTCTTCCTCTTGGCGCCGTAGTCGTTGCGTTCTTGAGCTTGGGAGCGGCTTGGTTTGATTGAGGCGAGGACTTGGTCATCGACTTGCTCTTGGAATGCTTCTCATTAGCGGGTTGCAAGATGCATAGCGGTCGTCGGTTTCGTCGAAGAGTGTTCGATGGGTTGTATGAGTGTAGAAGGTGTCATGATTGTATTTCGGCGGCTCCGTCTTGAGGATGAAGAAGTAGAATGATCGGTTCCTCATCAAGCGCGGATCTCGTCCATTCTTGCATCATTCTCTTGCTTGGGTCGAACTTTATCGTAGTCTCTTCGTTGCTTTCGAAGAGTCGCAAGTTGGCGAGGTTCTGATCCGATCGTCATTGCTTATTGCTCTTGGTGCAATGCCCTTTGTGCACCAAAGAAGTGTCTTGGTGACGATATGACATTCGTTGATAGAGGCAAAGGTGTCCGATGTTTCGATGAGATGGTGGCTATCGTTTCGTAGGTGAACCTTGGATCCGACTCTGAGCGTGCGAGGCGTCGGCATATGATCGTAAACCAACCAGGTTATTGCCGCGAACCGATCAACGACCATGATAGAGGCAAAGGTGTCCGTCTATCGATGAGATGTTGGTTTCCTTTGGAGAAATCGACTTTGCGATCCGATCTGACGTCGAGGCGTCGGCCTTATGTCGCTAAACCAACTCCGAGGGTTATTGACCCCGAAACGATCAACAACCAGAGGTTACTTTCCTGCGAGCAAGCGAAGAACAAGCAAGAACGAGATTGCAATCTGATATGCGAATATAAGATGAAGCTTTATTGATCAAGGTGGGTTACGTGGCGCCTTAGTGCAGGTCGTTGAACACAAGCAAATCGCGAAGTTGCTGCTATGGCGAACTTTTGATCTAAACAAAACCCAAAGTCTAAGCAGCCCTAAGGGTGTATATTGGAAAGAGGAGAATTTCGTGGCCCTTGAGGAGGGGTCGAAACCAACCTAACTCTTGTTTCCCCAACTGGACTCTAAAACAGCCTATACTTAATATTCGAAATTACATGGGCCTGGCCCAATAATAAGGTACAGCACCTAGAATAGCCTATGGACGAATATTATGAAGTGGCATCTTGTATATTCGTCCAAGGCCTCATCACTCATTAGGTGGCTTCAACGTCTGGAATCATCACTTGTAACTCCGTTCTTGTTCCCTGCGCCAACATCTCCATACTTGAACTTGCTCCAAGGTTCATCTTTCTTGTCCATGGTAGGCCCTTCATTTGTAAGCAAAACAAATGTATCCAATTTAGGCAGCATCATATTCTCATGAACATTAGAATCGTTCCGAAAGCAAATACTGATAATTCAATTGGCGTCGGGAGCTCTATTTGGTCCTATGTATAGCGGGCTGTGGGTGTAACAATGGTATTGATGTCCTCATCATCCTCCCTTCTTGAAATGAAGTCATCCTCGATGGAGCTCATCTTCCTCACCCAAATAAGGCTTCAAATCTGCAATATTAAAGTGGGACTAACCCCAAAATGCGGCAACTCAAGTTTATATGCATTATCATTTATTTTCTCTAACACCTTAAATGGACCATCAACGTGGCATTAGCTTTGATTTAGCAAATTAAAACCTATCCTTACACAAATGTAACCAAACAAGATCTCCGTGCAAAACAACATGTTTCTACCTTATCTCCGGCAAGTTTATATTTAGCATTCATCGCTCAATGTTTTCCTTAGTTAACTCATGCATTTTTAAAATCAATTCAGCACGTTCTTTAGCATCAAAATTAACCTTCTCCGAAGATGGAAGGAACAAATCAATAGGTGCGGTAGGAAGCCATACACAATTTCAAAGGGCACATCTTAGTAGTAGAATGCAATGAGCGATTATAAGCAAATTCAATATGAAAGCATTCTTCCCACATTTCTTATTATTCTTCAAAACAGCCCTAAGCATAGTAGACAATGTTCTAGACTACTTCAGTTTATCCATCAGTTTGGGTGACAAGTAGTACTAAAAGCAGTTTAGTCCCAACTTGGCCATAAACATCTCCAAAAGTGGCTAAGAAATTTAGTATCCGATCTGAAACAATAGTATTTGCACACCATGAAGCGAATAATTTCACGAAAGAACAAATCAGCAACATTAACACATCGCTTTTATGACATGGTATAAAGTGTGCCATTTTGAGAATCTATCCACGACAACAAATATTATCCCTCCCTTCTTTGTTGGTAAACCTAAAACAAAGTCCATAGATATATCCTCCCAAGGAACACAGCCAGAGCAAAGGCATATATAAACCATGAGGATTGAGTCTTGACTTGGCTTTTTGACATGTAGTGCAGGAGCTACAAAAGCCTCAACATCCGTCTCATCTTTGGCCAAAAGAAATGTGTAGCAAGTATATCCTCCGTCTTCTTCACGCCAAAGTGTCCCATTAATCCTCCTCCATCGCCTCCTGCAACAACAAAATCT
This sequence comes from Aegilops longissima, assembly GCA_021605205.1. Classification (NCBI taxonomy): domain Eukaryota; kingdom Viridiplantae; phylum Streptophyta; class Magnoliopsida; order Poales; family Poaceae; genus Aegilops; species Aegilops longissima. The sequence goes on from JAHIAM010011335.1 coordinate 9,376, forward strand.
GAACAGGCTAAGGAATGCATAGCTTGTTAACGAACACAAAACCATCATTAATAAGAACTTGTTCCATGTTCTTCCCTCTTTACAATTCTGCATTACATCTTTAAAATCAGCATCATGCACATATTGATCTTTGATGGTCTCCAAACCAAATATTTTGAAGTCAAGTTGTGAAAGCATAGTATATCGACGAGACAAAGCATCGGAATAACATTTCTTTACCCTTCTTGTGTTTAATGACATAAGGAAAGTCTCAATGAATTCAACCCATTTAGCATGTCTCGATTCAGTTTAGCTTGACTTTTAATATGTTTCAAAGATTCATGATCAGAATGTATAACAAATTCTTTGGGCCATAAATAATGTTGCCATGTCTCTAAAGTCCGAACAAGAGCATATAATTCTTTGTCATAAGTAGAATAGTTCAGACTAGGCCTTGATAGGCGAGGTGTCGATCTTTCGATGAGATGATAACTCTCGATTTGATGGAGTCGACTTTGTGATCCGACTACAAGCGTGCCGACGTTCGCCTTAGCAATCGCTAAACCAATCTCCTTGGTTGGCGGCGGAAGCACGATCAGCCTGACACGAAGGTCTATTCCTGCAAGCAATCGAAGACGAGCAAGAATATGATAAAGCAATCTGAATATTGCGAATATATATGAAGTATTGATAATGGTGGGGATCCGTAGCGGTCTTGGTCTGGTCGTTGGACACAAGCAAAGTACGAAGTTGCAATGGCTAACTTTTAACTAAACAAATCCCAAGGAAAAAGCTACTAGATGGATCTACTTATATAGGAGCAAGGGTGGCGGCCAAGGAGGTGGGAGGACGTCCCAAGGCAGCCTAAAACTAACCCTAGGTCGTACAAGGCCAATGGGCCCAAGCGGAGGTGGTAACACCTTTGGACTTGTGTTTGACTCGGATTCTGCTGCAGCATCAGATTGTTTCGTCTATAACTCAACGCTCCGGACGGATTTTAAGGTGATTCAATTGGGTTGGAAAATGCCGAAATCTATTTTCCAACAAAAAGAATCAACCAATTTGGAGTCCGTATGAAAAAGTTATAGACGTTTTGAGTCAGGTATGTCTGTGCGGTCCGAATCTGAGTCCAGAACGTGAGAGACTTGGACTCTATCTTCTCTTGGGCCAAAAGTGACGTGAGAGAACTTTTTGAACAGCAGGTAAACATCTCTTTCTCCTTATCTTCATATGTGGATTGTACAAATGTCCCATACACCTGCAGTTAGACATGGCACAAAAGTTTGTGAAGTATTTTTGTCTGGATAACATAAATATATTATTGAATAGTTTGCACTAGAAATCACCAGAAATATGCATGTATGCAATATTTTGGTCTCATCAAGGTAGTCATGTCCTCATCATCCTCCCTTTTTGAAAACAAAGCCGTCCTCGGCGTTGCTTAATCTGAAATGTGGCTAACAAAAGAGACAAGGTGTACATGTTGTATATGTATCGTCATCCATTTTACTTCCCTTGATTTTTGCATATATGACACATGAATAGATGAGTAACTTGCATAGTTCATAAAATCTAAAGCCAACAAATTAGCACAAGAACTAGAAGGCTTGAAAATACTGCAACTCAGTTTGCACATATAAGTGAAGCTCTTATTTATTTCAAAAGATTGACAATGTTCATCATTAAACCATCCCAACATTGGTGAATAAACCTTATTTGAATCAAATTTACATGCTACAACATGCTTAGATAAGCAAACATGCAATGAGTCATTCGACACAGAATCATCACCAAGATTAGAGGTCGTATCAAAATGATTAAACATTGATTCTTTTGCATCAATAGTTAATTCAATGGGTGCTCTCAAAATAGTTGGTATTTCAGTTGTTTGATCACATGGCAAAGTCAAATTATCAATATAATCCTCTAAAATAGGTGGTGTGATCAAAGTAGTGGGTAGCTCAACACATGATTATTCAAGTTAACTAGGCATGCATCATTCTCATGTAAAGTGGAAAATCTGTACCTTTGTCATTACCTCTTATAGTCAACTCAGATGATGCAGGCACTCTCGATGGTGATGTGTCACATGGTGGAGATGATGTAGTCCTGCAACAACGGATGTGGTTGTCATAAATCCGCCTAGTAGTTGAATAAACATCTGTATCAACAGTTGGAATGTGCACCGTCGCTTGTTCTCCTTGTGGGCAACACGTCGTTTTATTTCCTGTTCAGCTTTGCAAGCAAGGCGAAACAAATGGTCCATAGGATAACACTCTTCATGAATTAGTATCTCCTGAATATTATGGTTTAATCCTCCCCAAAATCTATCCATAAAATCTTCTTCACTTTCTTCTAAAAATGAGGTGCAACAAGGTAGTTTGTAAATCATCATAATATTTTATTACGGTGTCACTACCTTGTTTTAAATGTTCCATTTTTAATCATGCCACAGTATAATAAACATCGGCGAATCTATCTCTCATGACATGTTTTAAATCATCCCAAGTATTAGGTACATAATCAGGGTGTAAGACAATATTCACTCCACCAAACTAGAGCATAACCAGTGAAAGAACCAACATAACCATAACTTTTCGTTCATCAAAATTATGGGAAGCAAATATATTATTATGTCTAACTCCCATTCAATATATAAAGGAGGTCTAAAGCGGCCATTAAATGGTGGTATAGAAACATGAACCTGATCATGTGCATTTGGATGTTTTGCACCTCTCGTGCGGTTGTGGTATTTGCATAGGTGGTGGCATGTCTCCCGATCGACAAAGCCCATGAATTGACTTTGGATCCTGTCATGATTAGTAGAACAAGAAACAAAATCCAAAAATAATGTTCCTATAACTACTAGGATGTGGTGGTAAAAGCGCTCACAATAAAGCAAATATCAATGTCTTACAAGTTCTTACCATGCAGCGGTGATCGGCAACCAGCGGTGTCAAGTAACTCGAATATTGAGTAAAGCGATTGCGGGGCGTCACTATACGTGTAGAAATATGTGGAGCTGGGTTGGCTATATATGGTAGCAAAAGATTAGCAATAATCAATTCAAAGATGCAATGTTGAATAAGCGCTCAACGACAGTCTTGTCTGGTCCTAGGCTAGACCCGGACTAGAGGCGGAGCCTAGAACACTAATGAGGTCACGGCATAGCACAAATAGCATCAATGAAGGATACTAAGTAGCTCTTGACAGCAAGATATAAGTGAAGATCCTGGCGGCGTGAAGATAATGATGAAAAACAAGCGCCAAGCAGGACATACAACAACTCTCTCTCAACTTTCCTCTTGAAAAGTTTGAGCCAATTTTCTGATAAATTCTTTCAAAGAATGCTACTAACTCAAGCTTTCCAATGCAAAAGAATCACTCAATTCCGAGTTGATATGAGGGTCAAAATTCTAAAACTGGCCTGAAAAATTGGAACAAGCTGTGTTCACGAACTTCAGAGGGCAAAAACACCTATTTAGAAGCCGATTTTGAGGTGTCAAATATTGAACTAGCTTCTGCAACTATTTAGATGCGCCTCGTCTCTAGCTTTAATTTGAGTACTCACGGAGTCAAACGGACTTCGTATGAGGAAGATACACCTGTTTTACTGAACAGTGCAAAACAGATTCAATCCGAATTCAGGTACGAGATTGATTCTAGATAGATCCGGTTTTTTCCTCTCTTTTTTTCTCACGCTTTTTTTTTTCTTCTCTCTCTTTTTCTTTTTCTTTCCTTTTTCTCTCTTTTTTCTATCTTTTTTCTCCCTCTTTCCAAGACAAACTGGATAAGATGCAGATTGGATCGGCGAAGATGTGAATGACCTCAACTATGATTATGACAATGAACGGTCGTACGTGATGAAATTAATGGATGGGATGGTGGACAGCGGAAGGATAATGATGCAGCGGCGTGACTAATTGAACAGAACTCGAAACTCTAAAGGAACAAGACACTAAGACCAGCAACTCGACACGACGATGCAACCGATAATTCAATAATGCAAACAATGAAAAGAAAATTGCAAAGGCTTGGACTGGCTAGGACAAATGATGAATAGATCTAACTTTTTTGTGGCTTTTCTTGGACAATTGGTAAGAAAATAAATCGAATCTAGGGATAACTGGAAAATCTCACCGAGCAACCACTGATACCACTTGATATCGAGCTTCGTTTGAACGCCTTCTCAATGCCATCTATCTTCTCCATGGCCTCCTCAAATCTATTTAGCACATCGTCCACCTGCCACTCATCATTTGTTGAAACTTATCATGTAGCGCTTTGTTTGTCATGTTCTCGGTCAGTCAATAAACTTGATCCTGCCATGGTTAGCAACAATAAAACACACAAGAATATGATTGACAGACTACTAGGAAGTGGTGGTGGTGGTGTGGTGGACGTCACAAATCCGTCAAGCAAATCTCAAATTCTTACCAGTTCTTACCCAGCAGCGGCGGTGATGAAACCGATGTAGTCAAAACTCTCAAAGCTTGGATAGAGCGATTACCAGGGAGAGTCAAGCGCCCGATGTAGATGTATGTGGGCTGGAAGGCTTATAATATGGTAGCAAAAAGGGTCAGCAATAATCAATTCAGAGATGCAAAGTTGAATAAGCGCTCAGCAGCCGGTCTGTCTGTGTTGAATAAGCGCTCAGACGGTACTCTGATACCACTTGATAGGCGAGGTGTCCCGATCTTTCGATGAGATGATAACTCTCGATTTGATGGAGTCGACTTTGCGATCCGACTACAAGCGTGCCTGACGTTGCGCCTTAGCAATCGCTAAACCAATCTCCTTAGGTTCTTGGCGGCGGGCGCGATCAGCCTGACCCGAAGGTCTATTCCTGCAAGCAATCGAAACGAGCAAGAATATGATAAAGCAATCTGAATATTGCGAATATATATGAAGTATTGATAATGGTGGGGATCCGTGGCGGTCTTGGTTGGTGTTGGACACAAAGCGAAGTACGAAGTTGCAATGGCTAACTTAACTAAACAAATCCCAAGGAAAAAGCTACTAGATGGATCTACTTATATAGGAGCAGGGGTGGCGGCCAAGGAGGTGGGAGGACGTCCCAAGGCAGCCTAAAACTAACCCTAGGTCGTACAAGGCCAATGGGCCCCAAGCGGAGGTGACGTAACACCTTTGGACTTGTAGTTTGACTCGGATTCTGCTGCAGCATCAGATTGTTTCGTCTATAACTCAACGCTCCGGACGGATTTTAAGGTGATTCCAATTGGGTTGGAAAATGCAAATCTATTTTCCAACAAAAAGAATCAACCAATTTGGAGTCCGTATGAAAAAGTTATAGACGTTTTGAGTCAGGTATGTCTGCGGTCCGAATCTGAGTCGAACGTGAGAGACTTGGACTCTATCTTCTCTTGGGCCAAAAGTGACGTAGAGAACTTTTTGAACAGCAGGTAAACATCTCTTTCCTTATCTTCATATGTGGATTGTACAAATGTCCTACACCTGCAGTTAGACATGGCACAAAAGTTTGTGAAGTATTTTTGTCCTGGATAACATAAATATATTATTGAATAGTTTGCACTAGAAATCACGAGAAATATGCATGTATGCAATATTTTGGTCTCATCAAAGTAGTCATGTGAAGGAGCTTGTCTTGATGGTCTCATCGGTCGGAGAGAGGATGAAGTCTGGCGAGGTTGCTTGTAGTAAGAGGAGGCGACTTGAACTTGTCGATGCCTTCTTGTAACTTGACTTGTGTCGTTTCTTGAAGGAAGCTTGGTTGGTGTAGATGTTGGAGGGTCGTTGCAGCTTGGTTGTTGGAGAAGCCGTGGGTCTTGGATGAGTACTGGCGTGCCAAGTCATCTTGTACTTGGCGTTCCGCCTTTGTAGCTTGATGCACGAGCTCAATGAGGGATGAGTATGGTTGGAAGTGGCGATCTTCTTGATGGGATAGCATCATACCATCATACCCATTGCATATAAAATTATCATATCCGATCATCTTGGATCATCTTGAGAGAAACACGGGAACCATACATACAAAGCATACTTGGGATAGAAGTTTATCCATTTTGCATCTTATAGGTTGTGCACAAGTGTCGTATCCGCCTATTGAGCAATCGTGCTAGCGTCTCTCTTGAGTTGTGCAACACGGCGTTTTCGTGGATTCCACATTTGTGCTCATTCCTTGGTTACGACCCCATTTATCTATCCGTGTGTGTGTTTCCGTGTGCCATTCTTTGCTATTGGTCCATTTGTTTCACTTGCAATTTGTGAATCTCTTTCAACATTATTGACTCTTGCTAACATTTTGCATTAAATTTTTGTGCCACTATCCTCACGAGCTCCTCCATAAGCTTTACTTGTGTAGGTGTGAGAACCGACAAGTTGGTACCAATAGTGCTATTTCATTGTCCGCATTTGAGTGAACTTGATTCATCTTCAACATCGGTCAAGGTACATTAGTATAAGTTCTTCTCTTTCTCCCTCATATTTGCTCGAGTCTTGTGATGGATAGGCAAGGCATTTCATCTCGGTCTTCACAACAACGACGGCGTGAACAACTACATCACCAAAGCGTCTCTCTTGATCTACACGACAAGTGCAAAGCACACAATCAAGATTGCGAGGCGCGCCGAAACATCTCCATCGACATTCATCACTCCGAAGCAAGGAGATGGGACTACTTCGATAAAGCTTGCCGCACATAAAGAGGAGCAAGATGCAAGGATGGAGGAGATTCGGGCCTTGATCAAGTCTTCTTCCCCGTCATCTTCAAGGCGGCGACGTTCAAGCCACAAGTCTTGGGCGAAGCGATGCAAGTGCAAATCGTCCTCGTCCACATCTACATGGCGACCACCATCACGTTTGTGATCCACATCGTCATGAAGGGCAAGTCACCTCAAGCATCATGTGCCGCGGCAGACGAAGCGACATCATCTCGAGCTCAAACACGACAACGACACCATCATCATGAAGATGCTCCTGGCGCAAATGCAAGTCCCAACCGCCAAATCGAAGCTTCATAAGCACAAGAAGACGCGAGGCGACCACCACCAAGGCGGCGCTACGGCTACATCTACCACCGGCATCTTGCCAAGTGTTCTCAAACATCTTGCCTTTGGACGTCCGGCATCTTCGCCTACTTCCGTGTGCGCCTACATCGACTTCATCAAGTCCGGCGACCACCTCACGGCGACACTTCCATCTTGAAACCCTCAAGGAAGATGGCGAGCATGGAAACTCCCCGGTCATGGAGCGAGCTATGAGGTGCCACATCATATGGGCCTCCAACACCAAGGCGGTGACAAGGCAGGTGAGCAAGGGCCATCCCCGACCCCCGGCGATGGCCGAACCTCTTCAACAACATGAAGGCGCCCACATTGGACTCATACTCCGAGTCAAGCTCTGCGACAGCGCATGGAACATTGCACCACATCTCTCCGGCACACACATTGTCGAGATGCCCCAATTGCCATGTGAGAGCCACCACCCCATGGTGACATGAGTTACTCCACCATACGTGACATTGAGAGCACTTCCTATGAGAGGATTAGTGTGACCACCACTAGCCCACACATGAGGCATGTCACACATCCTATGTGAGATTGGCGCCATTTGGTGACTCCACCCACCATACAAGTGAGAGCATCCTTGAGGGGTGGTGAGCCACAACACTTAGTGAGTGAGGTAGTTGACCGGCACATGAGGCCACTATGATTTCTTCGACTTAACCTCTACTCCTAGTGTGTTTTCTTCTTGTGCTAGGTCTCCTACATGACATGCCTATCCTCGGGAGTCCATCCCTACATTGGAGCAGCGATGGCCATGATGGATGATGATGCACCCCCATGGTTCCATCAAGATGAAGATGACAGAGGCGATCTTCAACACCTCACCTACAACTCATGGCGACCTTCCAAAGGTAACATAGGTGATGGTACTTCTCTTGTCCCACTAGTGGACAATCTTGACATTGATTGCTCCCATGATGTCGACCCACCTATTACCATGCTTCATGCTAGTGAAACTTCTTCATGCCTTGACTTACCTATTTATGATGAATATGATGATGAGCATGTTGAGTTGCCTAGTTGTGATGCCATGCTCCATAGGATATCATGTGAAAATTCGATTGGTCACTTCATGTTTGACAATCCATTGAACTTGTCATATGCTATGAGTGAGATCTCCCATATTGCCTCATTTCAATCTCAACATAGTAACTATGCATGCCCCATTAAAATAAATCCCATTTGCACTTATGGCATAGATGGCGAGATGATGGTCATTGGTTTTGCTTCTCTTGTGATGATATTGCCATGCTTCCTTTACATGATGTGTGCAATTCATCTACTATGTCATCCATGATCACATTGAACCAAATATGCTTTGTTTTGGATGTTGTCAATATTCTCCATGTGATGTTTCCATTAATGCTCATGAGGACCCCTTAGTTTCCTCATGCATATTAGGAGATTTTGATTCATCCCATATTTTGCATGATTTCCATGATTGCTTGCACCTTATGCATTCCATGAATAACAATGCTCTACATATTTCTCATGATGCATTACACAATTTGAGTCTCCATTATGCTATACATAATAACAAACCTCTCATGATGGATGACATGTTTCTATATCACGCATCTCATTTATTTGAGCATTGGATATTTTGTGCTAACAGACACATGCATGTCGCATCATGATGGATGATGTGTACATATACCATGCACACACAATTTTCCTTTGTCTTTGTTTTGTGTAGGTACTCATGCATACTAAACAACTTCTCAATCCCAAGGTTGGGCTTGAGCTCTTGAAACAGCGATGACTTGGGATCACGTGGACTTTCATTCCCACCATTCCTTTTGCAAGGACTACAGCATCTCTTTACTTGTCTCTCCACGGCTTTGGGCTATTTACCACTTGTTACCTTATGCCCTTCTATTGTTCACTTTGCATGTTATGCTTGCTTCTATGCCTTTGCCATGCAATTGTGACCCCTTGCATATACCCATGATTCACCATCCGATACTCCTATGTGTATTTGCATGCTTGGTGGAATCCTT